>APFE030217486.1:27286-90259 GCA_000404065.3 Pinus taeda | reverse complement strand
CAATACATGAGAAATATATTTATATTCCATATGAGTAATATACATATTTCAGTCCTCGAGGGATTGCTTAGAAAACAAGGCTCATAGTCATTACAAGAAATACTCATTATGAGTCCAACACATTGTCACATGTAGGATTTCTCCATACCACCTGTGCTAAACCTAATTGACTTTCCATGAGAAATATCTTTATATTCCATATAAGCAATATAATTATAAGGAATATACTTGTTTTGGTTCTTAATGGATTGATTAGCAAGGCTTCAAGCCATTACAAGAAACACTCATTATAAACTTTGTTAGCCCTTTACAAAGCCTTTATTCTTCAGTGAAATATTCGCCAAGATATTACAAGATTTTATAATCCAATGAAAGATTTGCCATGATTTTACAAGATAATATAATTTGGTGAGAGATTTTCCAAAAAAATTATATATACACACTATATTATTGATAAAATCGACTTCCATTTTTCCTATGTATCATGGGGATTCGCCCATTTATTATATATATAAATTTAGGGGGGTTCTTAAAATTTATCCCTGTCAAACACCACCAGCAATTAGCCACCGTTGCTATCTTTTTCAGCCACTATTGAAAAAATAGGCCACCACCTCCTCAAACTCTAAAAAAAATGATTTCAATCATTTCCAAACTAGAGTCTAAGGAGAACTTCTCAACTCAACAACAACACATTAGTTCTTTGCAAAATAAAAAAATTGTCCAAAAACGATCTCTGCATACAAAACAATAATATGATGAATGTACTAGCAAAAAGCTTACAAAAAATGATCTTCTATCAATCCTTACTCCATCTCCTTACATTCTACATATAATGCTAGCTAAAATATGACTTTGTTACCTTCTAGATGTTCTAATCTATCTTTGCAAGTCTTCACAAAATCTACATAGTCTACAACACTTGCATACTTTTCTCTTCTCTCCCACTCACCCAACCGATAACAAAACCAACCAGAAATCCTCAAGGCATTCTCCAATATAGAATTTCTTGGAGTGATTAAGACGATAATTACCAAAGAATCAAGAGTTCAACAAGTCTTCATTCACACACTCATGAATTGTATTGGATTTTGAACATTTCTCCTTCTTGGCTTAACCCTCCATGATCTCCATTAAATAAGAGATCTTATCAACTTTAATAATCTTCTAGAATACTTCCTCAGACTCTTTAATCAATTACCATCTGAAATTACCATCGAAAATATCCCTAGAAATGTCTTTAGTGCACACAAAATCTAGAAAAAGTCACTCAAAAATAGTAACATAGGTGTTGCCTTTGGGAATTGAGTTAGTAATGAAAGTTTTCTCCATATGACCTACATTACCCTAGCTCTTAATGCATGTTTTCCACTTTCTCTAGGGATCAATTTAATGCTCAAAATTAAAAGTATTTAAAAGTTCTTGAAACCTATACTAGTGTGTATATCTCAATGATCTAAATCTAACGCAAATTAAATCATTCAAAACTGATATCGTATGCTCCCGATATTGCATTCTAATCGAATTCCCAAAAAGGTAAAAAAATTGCAGGTGACAGGTTGACTGTGCATTTTTGGGCCAATGGTATGTTGCCACTTAGCCTTTCCTAGTAAAAAACTATTGGAATTTCATTGTTTTGGAATTTTATTTTATATTTTTGGGTTGATTGTGTTTTTCGGATCCAATGGTTGGAGGCCACGTGGGTGAATATATGGTTGCCATGTGGCCCCCTTGTTAGGTTCCTATACTAATAGGAGTCATAATTTTGAATGACTAAGCTTAAGCTTGTAATGTTGTACATACCTTTGCTTTCAGCAAATGTTTTCCATATTATAAAAAATTAAAAAATGTAAAGAGGGTATGTCCTAAAAGATAAATCAAAGGAAAAAAGAATAAGAGAAGGTCAAAAAATGAAAGTATATGAACCCCAAAAACAAAAGAACATGAAAGTATGCAAGTCCAAATGCCACCAGTATTTACTTTTCTGCATAATAATGATTGTGTGCAACTTGTTATTCATGCCACAATCCATGGTAATCAAACTATTTAATCTAGGTTATTTCATGTTTTAAATTTTATGTTTATAGTTAGATAATAAAATCTAACCAAACAATGTAATCTTGGCAGATCATTAGATACGTAGAGTGAATAAAATGAGCTCATTGGTTTAATCTGAGCCCTTGTATGATATAAGGTTAGAATTAGATAGTTTACTATGTAAAGAAAAGAAAAAGATTGATAAGGGTTTGCTAGCCTAAATGCACCCTAATAAAGTGAACAAAAAATGGTAGGATGAGTAAGTGGGTAAGTAGTAGAAGGGTTGCTGAAATATCATGTGATTACATAAAAGCACTTATGTCATTGTGTTAAATGAATCTTTCCAATATGCATAAGTGGTAAACAAAGCAAAGGCAATGGTTCACAATATGATCTAGTTAACAACCCCATCAATCCTTTTAACCCCTATGGCACTCACTAACTTCCCTTTCATAAAATATTAATACTTATAGTTCTTTAAGTCAAAGAGGCTCAGAGCATTTCTCTGAATTCTGGTGGGACCGAACCCTCTGCTTGATGACTTAAGAAGGAAAGGTGTTAAATTCCCTTGCAATTCATTCATTCCCCTCACAAAACCCCTTTTCCTAAAGGTTAAACTCTTTTTGCCTATGAAAACCCCTTGATAAACATATTTTTATGCAAAAAACCCACAAAATTACATTTATCCTAAGTACCAAGTGTATGGAAAGCACATAACATTTCATGTACCTAAGTATAATACCCCTTCTGCCCATTTCACCTCATATTAACTTTTTAATTAAATATCTAAATTCCCATAAAACCCACTATCCCGTATATATTTAACTCCTTTATACAAAATAACCCCACCCCTTAGTTTAGTTATAAAATTTATGACTACCCCATATCCCACAAAATATATTAAAATCCCACCCTTAGTCCTCAATCTTGTGTTGAAGAGTCCTCGATGAGATTATGCTCTAATATAATCTTATATCGCCGATCATTAGACCCATGGGCCCCCCGAAAACTTTATATGTAAATCACTATGCAAGTCCATCTCCTGACCACCATTGATCATCCCTCCCCCTCATCCAACAGCCCATGATCATATCAACCACACCCGATGGCTGAACAATAACCACCCAATAAAGTGGTTTTCCTCCCGACCCTCAATGCTACATGTCAGATGATGTATGGCATCGGGTGAGCCCTCCCAAAAATTGCCCACACCACAAAAGCAGTGTGATGGCCCTCCAAAACCACCACAACACCATTCTGATAAACCACCCATTCTCCGTTAATATGAAACTTTGCGCCGTTTTCAAAAGACCACCTGTTAAAGTTTTAAAAGTTGAAAGCTCATGTTTTCTTGCTTTTTGCTAGTATTAAAGTTAAAACCTTGAAACCCTCCTGCGCCACCCTACTCTTCTGTGATGCTATTTTTACCTCCATTCATGCCTAAAGCACTACCCCAAGACCTTTCTCAGCCATCCCATTGCAAATAGATCCATCAAGCACCCTTCATGCAGACCGTGTTTTCTTAAATATTATTGATTTTTTCAGGTTAACTGACTAAGATCAGAGCTTGGATAAACAGTTCTGATACTAGTCAAAAGAACATGTTTACTCCAAGACTCATACCATAAACCTATTAAAAGACCAAATTCAGAAGAGGAAGACCAATTACGCAAGGAACGAAGATGAAGACTAATACACACAGAGCCGAGGAGAGGATAGTTATACAGAGTAGTGACAGTTTAGAATAGAGTAACCAGACTAGAGATGCAGATGAACAAAACATACAGAAAGTTGATCAATATCCATTACCATATGCTAATACATATAAAAGAAATAAATGATTTACTGTTGAAATACACAGTAAAAAGTTAAAATGTACAGCAAAAGTAAAACACAGTAAATGGTATTGACAATTCATAAAAGTAAAATTCTATCAGATGAAAGAGTATTAGTAAAAGTGTATCAGATTGAAAACTCAAAGTGAAAAAAGATGTAATCATAATAGAAATGGTACATTTTCTAGAAATTTCCTGTTTAAGTCATAATTTTGTAGAAACTATTAGGGCCAATCCAAGATGCATTTTGAGAACCTAGAGGAGGTTTATGTTCCTCAAAAACCTATGTCATGTTTTACAGAGGTATTACAGAAAGGTAGATAAATGTGTATCTTTAGAGCCTATTGTTTGGACTATGCACAATCCTACTTTTGACTTCGTTTTGCAGAGAATATTGTGAATCGATGGAGCTGAATTTTGGGAAACTGAAAGAGGTTTATCTCAACCACATACTTATCTATAATAACCTCTTTCACGTTTTACATATATATCTCGGATTGAGTCATAAAAAGGTATCACTTGACCCTAATTTTGTAGAATTTATGGGCAGGATGCATAAAGGAAGGAGGCAATTAGTGACTTTGAAGCCTCATCATCAATGAAGAGCTGCTAACAAATTCAAATTTCTCTTCTTTGTCACCCTCAATCCATAAATATAGTACCAAATAGATTCATTAGTTTTGAGTGTCCTTTATTTAATTTCTATTAATTTAAAACAGTTTGAGATATTTGTAAAATCATTCTTGATATTTTTTCAAGGTATTTTAGTTTAGAATTTGTATAAATACTTATTCATTTGAAGTATTTTAGGGTGGATTCTTAAACATTTCTATAGACTTCTTGATCTAAATATTATAAATCCATTGGAGCATTGACTGAACCAACAAGTTGGATTAATGAATAAAGACCAGATATTTCTAAGGATTCATGTGTTGAGCGAAGTGTAGACAAGTATTCTCTCACATTTTTGTTATGTTCTTTAAAGTTTTTCCATTATGTTTATCTGAATCCGAATGCTATAACATGGAATGATATTTTAGAATTTGCTTAATTGCACTATGTTTTAACTGTTAGGCATTTAAATGTTTTCAACTCATATCTAATTTAAGGAATTCTTAATTGGTCCTTAGTTTAGGTTGTCTCTCTATAATCTATAGCAAAGGATTCTTAATTTCCCTTTATTTTTTATTACCTCCCATTCCTCGTTTAAATCTCGGTCTGAGAATTATCAATTGCTCTCCCACCCTGGTTCAAACCATTCCACTCCTCTGTTCCAAAGACCTGCACTTTATTCTGCTATCTTTCCCTTTGAACATTCCCTTTAGTGGGTTAATTCTAGCTCTATTACCCTTCTGTTCACTCCATAGCCCAGTGGTCCAAAGTCATCATTCTATCCATTTTTTTTAAGGATTCCACCATCCAATCTTCAATATGAATAAAAGACCCCTTGAACCTTCTGAACTAGCTTAAAATCCCAACAAACAAAGATAAATCATATAGAGAGCCCTCTTTGAGCCTAGGTTGGCTAGAGCCTATGCCCAAAAGTGGTTTGTGGTTACCTCAATGATTTCTTTCTTTAACCTGGAGAAATTACTAAGTGATAACACTCCTCATGGCATGTTAAAATTCGTTAAGGGTCGAAGGACCACACCAGGGTCGAACACACAACCTACCTCTAAGCAACAACACTCTCTACCGCCATAGCACATGTTGTTTCTTAACCACATAAGTCCCCACATTATATTTATCATGGAGCGCAAAACACATTCTCCGCGCCCTGAGAACCAAGGGGCAAGACCATGGGTCAGGGCTTAGCCCTAGGCCCCAGGTCACAACCCACACATACCTCATTGCATATGACTGCAATTAGAGCTTGGAGGAGGGGCTAACCCCCACGACGCCGAGAGGGAGTTAGCCTCAAGCCACATGGGATGCAACATGATTGAGCCCTACGAAAATTGGTGCTCACAGTTTCATCCCCTAGCGCAAAGTTAAGGTCAAATTACTGCCCATATAACCATAATGTAGGAGCTTTAGAGGGGGCCACACCCTAGGTCGTAGAGCGAGGGCTAGCCCAGGCCGCATGGGCCTTAAGTGACCACAACCTAGTCCTTAAATTCAAAACGTGGATATTTAGCGCTTAGTCCCATTTTATGTGTTCCAATGTGACCAAGTGGAATTTCGATGGGGATGAACGGATGGGGGAAGGCGGTTAGCCCTTGCTCCTCGGCACGTGCCCCCATATACCCACAATTTTCAAAAAATGAGGGTTATTGGATATTTAAAGTGTCTGCCAATTTCACCCCTCAACTATGATTGTAGGGAAAGTTGGCATGCCGGTTCTGGGTGTGGGGCACTCAAACCAGGTTTGGGGTAAATTGGAGGGTGGTTACTTAGGGAAATGGGGAAAGAATTGAAAGAAGCATAACTTTCTCATTTTTTTGCCAAATGAGGTGCAGAAAGAGCTTAGATAGGTGTGTTTGACAGCTCTGGATCCATTGGAGACATCATTTTTTCATTTTGAGCATTGTAAAGCTATGTAAACACAAATTTCAACACTTAATGAAAGAGGCCCTGGATTGGAAGTTGGACAAGGAAATGTAGCCAAGGAGAGGGGTGAACTTCTTTATCATGTTTGATATTATGTGTTTTCAATACGGTATTTTGTGTTTGTTTTGGTTGTTAACTAGGTTTAAAAATCATTAATTTATTTTTTTTGTAACTTGATCCATTACCCAAAATACATAAAAAATTTACTTGCAATTTGTTCATCACGGTCAAGTTTTCATTATAGATCATTTCGGTATCAGAGCCTAAGGTTTTATTTTTTTTACATCTATTTTTCTGATGCTTATAAGGTTGAAGCTTAATAGAGGAGAAGGAGAACTTGTGGAGCAAATATATCAAATTGTTTCAAGGAGAACAAACACACCTAAAGCTTCAATAGTCATGGCACATGAAGAAGGTCCTTAAGGGATGTCTGAAGGTTAAATGACTTTCAAAAAAGATTTGAGATGTATGAAATGGGAAAGGTTCTTTCTGAAGAGAGGAATTCAAGGTTTTATAGAGATAACTCAAAACCTGTAAAAGCAGATAGAGGAAAAGGAGACAAGCCTCCAAAAGGGAATGGAAGGAATGGTTAAAAACCACCAGCTTCACCACCATCCTCACCCTCATCTTCATCCTCATATTATCCTACTTCTTCAACCCTTTTACTAACACCTCCAAATTATCCAAAGGGACATGGTAAAACTCCTTTGGTAAAACTTTATATAAAGTTTTAATTGTCTGTGTACAATGGGGTGGTAAATGCTGAGAAATTAGATAATTGGGTTTGTCACATTGAAATGTATTCTAGGAAACAAAGAATCAAGGATGATGAGACCAAAATTCAGGTTTATTCTCTTAGGTTGGAAGGTGAAACACTTATTTGGTGGGAGGCCAAAACTCAAGAGGACATGAAGAAACATGATAAGTTTTTATCCTCTTGGAATCATTTTGTTGTTGCAATAAGAAGGAAATTTTATCCATTACATGAAAAATGCTATAATGGATTGGAAAAACTTTTGGCAAGCTAAAAGTAAAAATGTGCAGAGCTATACTCAAGAATTTAGGAAAAGGGCTTTGATTTTGGGTGTAGATTTGTCCTCTCAAGACACTCTACTGAAATATATTAGAGGTTTACATAGTTACTTGAGACACACTTTTCTCATGTTTACCCCTACAAAACTAGATGAAGTTTGTGTACAAGAAACTCATTTAGAAGGAAGATGGGAAAATTATTTTTGAATAAACTGGTGAGAATTTATTCAATTCTAGAGAAAAAGGAAAAGGGAAGTTTAAAGGAAAGGATAAAAAGAATGCTTCATTTAAGAAAGAGGGAGAAAAACTCAAATTTAAATGTTGTTCTAAAGAAGGCCATGATGAAGACCACTGTCGGAAACTTCATCCTGATATGAAACCCAAAATGTTTAATAACAAGGAGAAAGAAAACATTGTTGCAACTACAGTATAACATCTAGTATATGATTCCAGAGATGCAACAAAAATCATAGCCATGGGATTGAAAGGTAAGGATTCAATTTCAAGTACTAGTTATTATAGCAAACCCATTTAAACTCAAAATTAAAGAGAAAAGGAATAGAGTTGTTCCATATTAGAATCATCAAAAAACATAACAACGTAGATACTTTGTTTGAAAGTGGTTCACAAGAAAACCATATTTTAGAATACATTGTCAAGAAACTAAATTTGGAAACTATTCCTCATCCTAAACCTTATCCTGTGGGTTGGGTATATGACAATGCCAAGATGCAAGTGACAAGAAAATGCATACTTATATTTTCCATCACTGCAAATTTTATTGGTGAGGTAGAACTCGATGTAGTACCACTTGAAATTTGTGAGATTGTTTTTGGAAGCCCATACTTATAGAAAGAAATCCATCTTTCATCACCATGAGAACAAGTATCACCTGCTTAAAGATGGGATTGAGTACATTGTTATAGAACAAAGCAATAGGTTGAATTTATCTCTTGTAAATGTTGGACAAATGAAGAGGTTTGTAGATTCTAGTTAGAATTTTACATTGTTGACGATTAAACATAAAGATGTTGATGAATCTAAAGCCTTACAAGGATGTTACGTAAGGTTAAAATATGATTTGTTTGAATTTTGTAATAAATATGATAATATGTTTAACGAATCTAAATTTTTCCTCTTAAAAGATAAAAAAAACATGAGTTTCATTTGCAGTAGGATGATTCACTTTTGAACAAGATTTAGGTGATGCCCCTTAATTCAATTTCCTTTCCTATCAAAGAAAATTTCATAAAAAATTCTTGAAAATTAAAAGCTATTGTACCCAAGGATTGTAGCCATTGGACTCCTAGTACAACACTAACACCACCCATTAGAATGGAAAACATTGGGCTATTCAATACATATTTTCCCATGGATAGTTTGATATTCTGGCACTTTCCAAAGCAATTTATGGTTCCTCCACTGACAACCATCACTTGACACTCTGGTGCTAGATCTAGGAAGCAATTCAAGTCCTTGGCTATCTTACAGTTAATAAAATTATGGGTACTACCTGAATCAATTAACACTATTGCCTTGTTTTTCTTGATATTTCCTTCTATCTTTACCGTTTGAGGAGTGGTAATTCTGTTGAATGCATTAAAAGATACGGTTGGATTCATTTCTTGTTTCTCTAGGGTTGGTTCCTGGTCAGTATCCTTTTCTTTTGATGTTTCTTGACACTTTTCTTCTTGATATTTCATTGTTTTAACCTTCTTCTTCTTGATATGTCCTTCTATCTTGAGAGTTTGGGGAGTGGTAATTTCTTCTAATGCTTTACAAGATATGGTCGAATTCATTTCTTGATGCTTGATGTGATCATTCACTTCTTGAACATTTTTCTTCTTGATATGTCCTTCTATCTTGATAGTTTGAGGAGTGTTAATTCTAGCCAATGCATTATAAGATATGGTTGGATTCATTTCTTCTTTCTTGATGTGATCTTTCACTTCTTGAACCTTTTTCTTCTTGATATGTTGTTCTATCATGAGAGTTTGAAGAGTTGTAATTCTTGCCAATGCTTTACAACATATGCTCAGATTCATTTCTTCTTCCTCTGGGGTTTGGTCCTGGCACATATCCTCTTCTTTTGATGTTTCTTAATCCTTTTCTTCCTCCTCTTCATACTCTATGTGTAATAATTTCTTCTCAGCACACTTATGACCTTTAGTGCATTTGCTATCATAATTGTAACAAAGCCCTTTTTTTCTTTTTTCTTCTAATTGTTGTGGTGTAACCCTTGTAAGCTATGGAAGGCTTGGAGAAACAAAACTTTCATTATTATAGTTGTGAGGGGTAGACTTCCTTGTTACCATGATTTTACTTTCCACTTTGTAACAAAGCCCTTTTTCTCCTTCTAATTGTTGTGGTGTTGCTCTAAAGAAGGTGTTTCTCTTTGCATCCTCATAATGTGTTATCATTTCCTCCGAAAAAATTGACCACGTAACAAGTTGTTTATGAGAACAAAGCCCTTTATACCATAAAAACTGATCTTGTTCTAAATATGAATATGCAATACATACCTTTTGTAAAAGTGGTACACCATGTAGATCAAAATATTGCTCCACCTGAAATATCCAATTTACCAGATCCTTGCCATCAAACTTCCTCATAGCGCCTTTTCTTGATTTTAGGAGCTCGATGTTGAAAGGACTATAACTCTGTAATTTTGGTTCTTCTAGTTTTGAAATTTCGACCTACAGTAGCCCTTTGTGTCCTCTTACCAATGCCACTAGTCTGATCGAATTTGGATTCTCCAAGAAAGAGTTATGCACAATCTCCCAAGATGACCTAATTATATACCTTTTTAGAAGAGAAAACTTGTATGAAGTTCCATGTGTCACTGTTTTGACCTTAGGATTAGAAAAATATACACAAGAAAGTATAGTCTGTCCTCTTTTTGTAGCTTCTTACAAAATTTCAATTTGATGCTCAAAATGAAAGTTATGACTATTTTCCCTGGGTCACCTATTTGGAATGTAATTCAGGAGTCTGCAAAACGACCAACTTCCCCAGATCACATTTCTGCAATTATTGTGCAAAAAGCTCTAAAATTCGGACTCGAGGTTCAACACAATTTCTTCTCAAATGGGTCTTTTGTAGCATTTGAAATGTCGTAGAAAAAAATTTATGGCGCAAATTCCATGATGCCCTGTTTGGAGCAGCAAAACCCTAGAATTCAAAGCTCTAATACGAAATTTTATGAAACCAACTCACAAAAAGATAGAAAAGACATATCAACACTTTTTGAAGGACAGGGGCATGTTAGGACCCTATACTACTAGTGTAACCTCTTACTGTTATTAGTACAACCCCCTTATTATATTGTTGTACCCATGTAGTCCCCATATTGTTATTATTGTGCACCATAGAAGCCCACTATTGTTATTATTGTGCCCTTACATTATTATTGTTATGTTGGCTGTGATTATATTATGACCCCTTAGACTCCTATATATAGAAAGGAGGTAAAGGAGGTTGCCCCCTCGAAGAGGCTAAATTCTACGGCGTTGATCTATCTTTTCTATCTTTTTTTGAGCTGGTTTTATAACAAAATTCTACATGGTATCAGAGCACTAGTAATCAAGGAAAGAACAGTATACTGAGAGGAGATTTCAAAGTTTTGAGTTTTAGCCCAAGAATTTGTAGAGAAGATCAAAAAATTTATGTACAAAATTTCAGAAAAAAATAGCAGATTTGGATTCCTTGTGCAAAAATAACCCCCCAAAAAAAAATCGGTTGAATCAGAGTTCAAATGAGGGAGATATTGCTGATTTAAAATCGGCTTTGTTTCTAGAAAATTTCGTGACAACGGGAAAGTGGAAATAGATTGGTTTGCTAGCCAAGAACCTGGATGCACTTGAGGTACAAGATGCATCTAAATCCTTCAGGAGCAAGGTAAAGGTTAGATACTTGGTTGTTGAGAGGGAAAGTAAATTACCTCTCAACATGTAGAGCTAGAACAATTCTCAGATAATTATGGAGGAGCCACGATTGGTGCAGCAAATTTAGGAAGTTGTGCAGCAGTTATAATAGGGGATGCTGAGAGGAGATATAGTAGAGACATCTACTCATGTGGAGACATCCACTAGGGGGAAACTTTGAGCCAGGTGGGCTGAGGGATCACATGCAGCTATACCTCCAGGTAGGAGGTGGGAAATATGGAGTGATTATTCCAAGGAATAGGGGCAAGATCCTTGAGGTACCCAACCTCTTGGATGAAACCTTGATATGGGAGCCCCGATGTGGAGTATTATGAACTGACTTATTGGGTAGAGAGAGATGCGGATTGAGTGGCAGAGAGAGCTACAGTGTAGCGAATCCCAGGACAGTGCAAAGCATGCAATCTATAGCAATGCGAGAGGCACAAGTGTGTTGCATAGTGTAGGGTAGCACAGAGAAGAGTGCAACGGTGTGAGAGACATGGAGATGTTGCAGTAGCGCAAAAGGTCAGAGAGGGAGCACATGTCAGCAACAGGTAAAGCTTCAGCACCAAAGTATGTTTCTAGCCCGACAGAGTGGTTAATTGGGATTTTTTTGTTCCGAGTGTTGCTAGAGCAACAACACTTGGTAGATGTGTTACACGCAGAACATTCCAGAGTTACAAGATTGGGTTCAAGAGGAAGCCTTTCTTGTTGAGAGGGAGTGTTGGAAAGTGTGCAACAGGAAATGCTAAATTTAGAAATTTCTAAAAATAGAACTGCTAAAAATAGCACTTCTAAAAATAGCAATTTGGCTAGTGAACATTTTGGCCACCTTGGGTGAGAGGTGAAACTACTAAAGGTAACATCTTCTAAAAATAGCATTTCATGGTCCCTTCCTATTTATAGCAGTCCCTGGTCTATCTAAAGGATGTAAATTCGAATTTGGTCTTACCAACAGTTTTGAATATTAATTAATTAATTCTCCATGAGTTAATTAGTTATGGAAAAGAAAAGTGAATTTTTTGTGAGTACATGTAATTATTTCTCCACTAATTGGGGAATGTGTCGTTGATTTGCTCAACTGATTGAGGAATTAAGAATGAGTTCTATATTGAGAGGATCAGTTGACTTAGTTTAACTTGGTCAAGTTTAGTTAGATTAATTTAACAATTCGTTAAATTAATGAGATATAGTTTGTTGATGCTTGCATGCATGTGACAATTATTATTTTCAGATAACTGTGTACTCACTTATGGATAACTGATGCATGTCAGTTCTGTGAGAGACCCAATTGAGATCAGAGAAGAGATAATGTACTATTAGTTGGATGAATATTTTTCCTATAAAGGAAGTTCATCCATGATGAAGATTTATCTCTTTCACATTTGTGCAGTTAGATTAGAGGTTAGTGAGTGTGTGAAGAGGCAAATTCACACAGGTGGCAACACTAGACCCCAAGGAAACTGCACAAGGAAATAGGAGGCTTGGATGGTAGAGCTAAGGCTTTGTGTAAGCCGGACTATATTTCCACTTGTATGATAATACAGGGTTGGGGTTTTAGGCTTAGGGTTTCCACGCGTAAATTCTTCTGTGTTATGTGTGATTGATTTCTTCTTATCAATTATATGTGTTCTTATTGATGTACCAAGCCTATGGGCCAAATATCATGGTAAATAAAAGAAATATGATAAATAAATAAAAATAGATTAGATATAATTTTGGGATTCAACTGCATTCAGTAAGTCATTCATCTATAACCATTTCCATGAGAGGTAGTCATAACTGAATGGCTTACTTAACATGGTTGAATCGCAAAATGATATCTAATATAATGCACTGCGAAACCCCCCATACTTAAATAAAAATATAAATAAACCCGAGGTATGGTAAATAAATAAAACATCTTTTTATATTACTCCATGAAACTCTTTATACTTACTAACACTCAAAAAATAGGTTTTATTTAGTGATGCCTATGGGCCAAATTATTATTAATACCATAAAAAAATATTATTAACCCTAGTATTATAATTAAAAGATTAATAATAATAATATTGTTAAATAATATTAATATTATTAAATTAACTATAATATTATATTAATAAATTTAATCTTATTGAGGTGCCAAAGTTTTTTTTGAGTGCAAAACTTGAGGAAAAGTCTCTCTGGACTCTTGATATATCCAAAGTTAAAATGGGTCTATGTTGATTAATAGTTATCAATATCTAAATCCATCTGATCTCAGATCTATCAAGCTCTAAGAGAGACCGAATATCTCTAAATACAAACCTTTCCTCTAATTTTACCCTTTAAAAAAATATAGAACTTAAAAAATAAGTTTAAACTAATAATACTATAATATTATTCTTATTCAATAAACAAACTCTCTTTTTTAACCATTAGATATATTCTTATAACCATTAAATCCAATTTAGAAAATAAATAAACCCCATACTCAAATCATTTCTTCCGTGATAACTTACATATTAAAATGAATAGATAATAATATAATATTATTCTTATTCTATAAACAAACTCAATAATATAATATTATTCTTATTTAATAAAAAATCTCCTTTTCTAACCATTAGATCTATTCTTATAACCATTAAATCCAATTTGGAAAATAAATAAACCCCGTACGCGACCATTTCTTTCGTCATAACTTACTGTTTAAAATCAATAGATAATAAAAAAAACTCTTTTTTAAGCATTAGATCTATTCTTATAACCATTAAATCGAATTTGGAAAATAAATAAACCCCATACTCCCACCGTTTCTTTCATCACAACTTACACTTTAAAATGAATACAAGCAGGAAATTCACCGCAAATTATACTTTAATTTCAGGGTCCAAATTCTCAGGGTTTGGACAGTGGTGGGTGTGCGAGAATATTGCGCCCTTGTCTCCTGGTTTTGGGGTGTGCAAGAATATGGTCGGCTTTAGCTGAATTTTTAATTATGTATCGTATATATTTATAAATTGTCTTGAGTCTAAACATAGATTGGTGTGGTGAGGGATTATCTCGCGTTATTGATATTAATTCTCTTTGAAAGGCCAGGGAAGAGAAATTATACACAAAATCTTCACAGGAAGTTTGGGAACTATGGCGGCACGTTTATCATCTTCGTCAGACAATGCTTTGGATTTGTCAAACGATGGACCTTCAGAAGTCATGAGAGAAGCAGAAAGATCTTCTTTGATACATCTTAGTAATTCCCAAAAGGATCCTGAGAGGGAGAGCAGCGAAGAAGAAAGATCATCTTTCAGAAGAAATTCCCAAAAACAGGAGATTGAGGCCATCATTAAAGTAGCAAGCGACCATCAAAGCAAGAGCACGGAAGCAGAAAGATCATCTTACCAGAAAGAGAAGGGTAAGGCAATAATGAGAGGATTAGGTGATTTCAATGAATTGGTTCGTGGAAGAGTTGGGACTTCAGAGAATTTAGAAGCAGAGACACAAGTAGTCGAAACGTCTTTCGTATGTGCTTGCTGCTATTGGGAATATCAATCTGAAAATATGGTACAGTGTAGAGATGGGCATCTTTTTTTAAATGTATAAGGAGGCAGGTTGATGAAATCATTTTTGGAGTTCTGAGAGCACATGCAAATGGCTCTCTAGCCTGCATGGATATTTATCCCTGCAAACAGTCAATTCTTTTGCCAGAGATTAGGAAATTTATCCGAAATGATGTTCTTGAAAAATATGAATATCGTGTGGCCCAAGCTGTAGTTGAAGAAGCCCGCATTGAAAATTTGGTTTATTGCCCATTTTGTAACATTCCATATGAAATAGACAAGTGTGTACAAGTCCTAGACTGTCCAAACCCAAAATGTCTAAAGTCTTCATGTATCCAATGCAAGAAGGTGAGTCACTTACCACTACGCTGTGAAGAGGTTGTTAAAAAATCAGCTGAAACGGCACTTCGTAGGAAAGTTGAAGAGAGGATGGCGAATGCTGTGATAAGAAAATGTAATAATTGCGAGGTGGAGTTAATAAAAGAGTACGGATGCAATAGCTTGACGTGTAGGTGTGGAAACACAATGTGTTACGTTTGCAGAAAGACACTTTCGGACGTTGACTCTTATCATTTTTGTATTTGTATAACACTGTCAGATAGTAGAGAAGAAGGGAAATTCTGTCCAAGATGCAACAAGTGTTCCCGTTTTTATGAGCCAGGAGACGATGAGGCTCTGGTTGCTAAGGAGGAAGCATTGAAGGAGTTGGTAGACAAGAATCCTGACTTGCTTGATTTGGCAATTGGACCTCCCCTGATAACTCAAATTCAACAACCTCTCACAACATGTTTTCTCCGATCCAGAATTAGACATCCACCAGAATTCAATGCACACGGTGATCAACTCGCAAATATGCACGCACCTCCACTGCTAGCTCCCCCACAATTCCACAGAGATCGTAATCGGCTTGCAAGAATTCCTCTAAATCCAACGTTACCTCCCCAGGATTTTTTCAGATTTGGTAATGGTGGTCAGTTTTCAAACATGGCTGTACCTGAATCGTTACCTCCACTGATTTTCGTCAGAAATGGTGATGTTGGTCTGCTTGAAAACATGGGTGTGCCTGCACCGTTACCTCCACAGCATTTTTTCAGATATGGTAACGGTCGTCAGTTTTCAAACATGGTTGTACCTGCACCGTCAACTCCATATCTAACGTCACCTCCCCAAGAATTCTTCAGATACGGTACTTGTGGTCAGCCTGCAAACATAGCTGTACTCCCACCCTTACCTCCACCCCATTTCGTCAGATATGGTAATGGTGGTCAGCGTGCAAACATGGCTGTAGCTGCACCGTTACCTCCACAGCATTTCGTCAGATATGGTAATGGTGGTCAGCCTGCAAACATGGCTGCACCTACACCGTTACCTCCACAGCATTTCGTCAGATATGGTAATGGTGGTCAGCTAGCAAACATGGCTGCACCTGACCTAGGTGCACTGTTACCTCCACAACATTTCTTCAGATATGTTAATGGTGGTCACCCTGCAAACATGGTTGTACCTGCACCGTTATCTCAAGAACATTTCTTCAGATATGGTAATGGTGGTCGGTATGCGAACAGGAATTTACCAGAGCAGCAAGATTATGGCCGTCGCTTACAACGTCCATCGCATTACGGTGGTCAGTAATTAGAACTAGGGTTTTAAGCATTTTATGAATAAACTTTTTGAAGTCATGGTTTTTATTGGAAGCGTGTGCAAATTACTCTTATCCAACACAATTGAATTAGTATTCTGACATGGATTTAATGATTCTTTTGTGTCCATGAAAATGAATAATCATATCGAGGCAGGGTGGTGACACGCAAGTAGTTTCGAATTTTATTCATGTTTGAATGTCTAACAACACAATTGAATTAGTATTCTGACATGGCATTTGCATTTAATGATTCTTTTGTGTCCATGAAAATGAATAATCATATCGAGGCAGTGTGGTGACAAGTAAGTAGTTCTGAATTTTATTCTTGTTTGAATGTCTAACAACACAATTGAATTAGTATTCTGACATGGCATTTAATCATTTTTTTGTGTCCATGAAAATGAATAATTATATCAAGGCAGGGTGGTGACACCAAAGTAGTTCCTAATTGGTAATAGAGTAGTAGGTTAAAAGGTTGATATTTGACATGCATATGAAATGATATTTTAAGCTTCACTAGACTAAAAATATTTTATTAGACCATTAGTTTCCCTGTTTTTTGGTCTTTGCAATTCAATGCTTTTCTGATTCAAATTGATGATGCGATGACCCAACCTTTCAACAATCCCCTTGCTTAAAAAACAGTGCCAAGAAATTAATGTTAACATGTTCTCATAACTTTCTCTTATGTGGTTGAATGCATCACATTCCAAAATGAAATGTTTTTTCCAACTTGCAAAATGAACACACCTTTTCTTCCCAAGGTCCTTTAGGGTTGAATGCTTCACATTCCAAAATGAAATGTTTTTCTGATGTGCAAAATGTACATACACTTTCTTCCCAAGATTCTTTAGGCCTTTTCCACCGTCATGTTTCACACCGAAGTTTAGCTTTTTAGCGTAATGATTTTGCATTTTTTTCATGTTTAAATTGGCAAATAGTTGGTTGTATGAGGTAGAAAAGTTTCTAAGATGGTAGAGAGATGTTTATCTAAGTAGGTGTTATGTACAAATTTATGTAATATTGATTAATTTTGATTAAAAAAATGTACAAAACTATTTATTTTTATATGCCCTTGGAGTATTGTGAAATGAGATTACTATAATAATATAATATTTTTCTTTTTATTTATATAGAATGGAATCACAATCTATATCAACAAAGAATGAATATTTAATGAATGTCTTACTTGGGTCATAGATTGTTGCAAGAATTTTTTCTTTACTAATGTGTAATTTAGCTTTGTATGACATAAACTATTGCTAATAAGTAAATTGATGAAATTGCTTTACTTTTTAACTCAAAAAAAATCATTTTTGTTTTCAATACATTAATATGGATGTTAAAATGAATCTTCCACCAAGGACATTGAAAAATAAAAATTGTAGTGAACTTTTCTTTTAATGCACTCAAATGATTTCACTTTCTATTATCCAGCAAAATTTAGTGTCCTTGCAAAACAAAGTGAATAAGGAGATCCATCTAGATATTCATTTTTGCATCCGTACTAATATCTAAATAGATCCCTTGAGATAAGAGCTACTTGAAAAAGGGAATATTAGTTCAAAAACATATTCTTGTGGATCTCCTAGTGTTTTTTATTTGAAGAATGATAGTGCATGGAAATGGCATTCGCATTTGGTAAAGGTTCAAGCCAAAAAAAAGGTTGAACATGATCAACATCGTGTTGGCTATAGTTTTCAAGTTGGATATGAAGTAAGGCTTTGCATTAACAAAGAAAAACTTCAAGGTGAAAAGAACTTGAAAATGGGTAAGCCTCCTTTGATTGAAGATGTAGGAGAGAATGTTTAGGTTTCTTTAACAAAATTTTTCTCTTCTAAACATCCTAAAGAATTGTAGCAAGGTCCTATCCTTGACAGAGAAACATGAACTTCAAGAAGAAGGAACAAGAAGCATCTTCATATGGGGTTCAAAGTTACAAAACCAGGCAAAACAAAATGGACTGAAAAGGGAAAGGTGAGGGAACTGTACCCTCATCTGTTTGCTAACTGAAAATAGTCTTTTGGGGGTCCAAAATCTTCCATTTGGGAGTGTGTATATATAGGTGATCTGAATCTAACGCAACTTGAATCGTTCAAAATTGATATCATATGCTCCTAATATTGCATTCTGGTTGAATTCCCAAATAGGTAAAAAAAGTGTGGGTGACGAGTTAACTGTGCATTTTTGGGTCACTGGCATGCTATCGCTTGGCCTCTTTAGATTGGTAAAAAAATATTGAAATTTCATTATCTCATAATTTTTTATTATATTTTTGGGCTAACTATGTTTTTAGGCTCCAATGGTTGGAGGACACGTGGACCAATGGATGGATGGCATGTGGACTCCTCGTGGCATGTTAAAATTGGTTAAGGGCCAAAGGACTACATTGGGGTCAAACACATGACCTAACTCCAAGAAACAAGACTCTCTACCACCATACCATAGGTTTTTTTATTAATCACATAAATCCCCACATTATATTTATCATGGAGTGCAAAACACATTTAGAGTTAGGGTCGAGGCTAAGCCCAAGCTATGGTCCTCGTACCCTCAGAACCAAGGGGTAGGACCATGGGCTAGGGCTTAGCCCTAACCCCCAGGTCACAATACACACACATACCTCATCACATAGGACCACAGTTGGAGCTTGGAGGAGAGGCCAACACCTAGGGCATGGAGAGGGGTCTAGCCCCGAGCCACATGCTTCGCAACATGACCGAGCCCTCCAGAAATTGGCGCTTGTAGTTTCAGCCCCTAGCATGGATTTAGGGTCACATTAACACCCATATAACCACAACGTGGGAGCTTTGGATGGGGCCATCCCTTAGAGTGCAGAGCAGAAGCTAGCCCCAGGTCACATGGGCCTCAAGTGACCACAATCTAGTCCTTAAATTCGACTCGTGGATATTTAGCACTCAAGCCCGATTTTATGGATGCCAATGTGACCAAGTGGAATTTTTTTGGGGGCCAGCTAATGGGGGCTACTGGTTCACCCTAGCTCGTGGACACATGCCCCCATATGACCACATTTTTTGGAAAATTGGGGTTATTGGAAATTTAAAGTGTCTAACAATTTCACCTGTCAGGAGTGATTGTAGGCCAGATTCAGGCTTCGGTTCTGGGTTTGGGGTGCTCAAGCCAGGTTTGAGGCAAATTGGAGGATGGTTAGCTAGGTAAATAGGGAAAAACTTGAAAGAAGCATTACTTTCTCATTTTTTGGCCAAATGAGGTGCAGAAAGACCTAGATGGGGGTTTCTGATAGTTCTTGATCCATTGAAGCCATATGTTTTGCATTTTGAACATTTTAAATCCATTTAAACACAAATTTGAGCACTAAATGAAAGAGGCCCTGCATTAGAAGCTGGACCAGGAGATGTAGCCCCAAAGAGGGCTGAACTCCTTTATCATGTTTTCTATTATGTGTTTTTGATATGGTATTTTGTCTCTGTTTTGGTTGTTAACTAAATTTAAAATTCATTACTTTATGCATTTTTTAACTTGGTCCATTACCTAAAATACTTAAAATTTAATCTTGCAATTTGTTCATCACCTTCATTTTTTCATTAAAAGTCACCACTAGAGACCTGTGTTACCCCTTTAATGCCTCCATTCTAATGTATACTCAACTTCATTACTTACAATACTTGTTCATATACTTCTTTGACATGTAGAACCTCTCTAATCCCATGAAATACCTCTGATAATCATGGCAAAAGCCTCCAAACATGTTATCTGCAAGCATCAACAGAAAAACATAAAGGTATACCTTGTCAGGTACCTATGCATCCTTCTACAACTTTTCTTCCAATCACAAAGGGTGTGATACAATTGAGGTTGACATCAACACAAGGAAAAGTCTTCTAAGTGTCTCCTAACATCAATTCCAACACTACAATGGAAATATAGACACTCGATGTAATGTGGAAACTCTTTTGAGAGAAAAACCATTGTACACTTTACTTCTTATTACTATCATGGAAATCGTCTTTTACATCATATATTGGCACCCACTAGTATGCAAGCCCTGACTTGTCATATGTGAGAACCCACTCGCTCCAGGCTACTACCTGATGAAATCCATGAATTCTGAAACTACTCAGAAGCACTCATCTGAAGGAGGCACAAACCCCCAATAGGTAGCAAGAACCCACCTTCTTGGAAGCACCCACTACCAATTAGCCCTACAAATATTGATCTGTTCATGGTTCTAATCCCCAAATAGTTTCTTAGGCCACCACCTAAAGGAAGCCACTACTCCCTATACCAAAAATCCACCACTTGCTACTAAAGGCCCGAACCTTCAAAACCTTGTGTACCTCATTTCATATATTTTCAGATTGGACCCACCTCTACTCAAAACATTGTGGACCTCATTTCATCAATTTTCATAATATATCCACAGTTTCTCTATGCTCAATCACAATACAAAAGCATAAAAAAACCTCTCTACTTACAAACACATGCTCATCAACCACTCTGCTCCATACATCAATAGTACATTGTCAAACCCTAGCTCATCAAAATCGTCTTAAGACATCTACAAAAACATACTCCATTTAGTCATACAAACACTCTCAAGACATTACAACTCAATACTCTAACCTCTACACCACTTTACATGGATTTAGCACTAATACGTCACATTAAAAAGAAAAAGAAAAAAAAGGCACATCATATACACGGCTCAAAACATAACACATCAACAATCACATTAAATGCCATCTATAGCACATGTATCACACTATGATAAACTAGTATCCCTGAGGACACTATCCCATGCAACAAGACATTTCAAGCCCTCTGGTAAGTAGGTCACGAGCTCCAAAATTGCAGTAGCTATACTATATCATACTCACACCATCATATCTACAATGCATAGCAAGACATAACCATATCGTGCACTACTTGATCGCCAAAATGCACTTTGTCTACTTGTAGGCAACCACTTTGTCATTTAGAACCAAATCATGTCACATCTTCCAAGATTCCACCAAATTGTGAGGACGCACATTAGACACATGCACAACATCTAAAATTAGTAACACACCTTACGTTAGATAGATCACAGAGTATATTGGATACAACATCTTCATTATTACACTACAACCAATGAAATACATTCTTCACTCACTACTAACACACCAAACCACGAACAATTGCACATTGCACAAGTCGATCAACAAACTAGTAGCTTACCCATTGCATTAGTCTACAATTCACTCTTCACACTACATACACACGTTACACAACCTTTGGAATTTAAAGATGAATAGACTTGCCTCCAATCACTTCAAATCACACATTACATAATAATAAGGTTGATATCATTCTATAGGGGTATACATGATTCGATCACGCTATATGCATAAAAAAAAACACTTCATATTCACCATATAGAGGCATCCTGTCCACCAAAGTGCATTTTCGTTCATCCATACAAACTCACAATCTACACTCTCATTTAGTCTATCATACATCAAACCATACATAATGTTCATTTGATCTAATCATTCACACATTAAAATATGCAATCAGTGCTCTAATTCTATCATTTTAATGCTCCATTTATTCACTCTATACACTAGAAGCCACACTACCAAATAATGTTTAATCGTTCTACAAGAATATGCATTTGTCCTTTAAGACGTATAACATATAAACTTCAAATTGATCCACACCACAAAAATTAAACTAATTACCCAAGACACTATTTTTGACAAAACCTATGATGCATTCATTACTCATGATCAACTTCATATTTGATGACCTAATCAAAGTGATTAATCTTGATAAAATCAAGTGCACCATAGGTGGAGATTGGATATGGATGTATTAACACATTTCACCACTTCTTTGGAGACCAAATCAATGCTCCAAATAGATCAATAGATGAGCATTGTAGACCAAGTCAATCTTTTTCATTCACACCAAAACCATGGAAAAACCCTTTGGTAAGAGCTCGTGGTTTGTTTTTGTAACCTACATGATGAAAACATTGGTTAAGAGAACTTACTTAGGTTGTGGATGTTGGTATCACACTGGAAATATGGTTTTTCAACCCTATGTCTTCTCCCTTGTTTTCATAAAACCCAAAAAGACTCTGCCTAGAACTGAAATATTGCTTCAAGCCACTTGCAATGATTCTTCCAAGCACTTGTACGCCTCTAGAACATCTAAAAACATTAGTCAAAAAAATGTACAAGCTTTGTTATAGCTAGTTGACATCAATGCACAAGATGGCTCACAGTTCAATATTAACATCAATGCGAACACCATGTTGCCAATAATCTCCCCCTTTAGCACTGATGGTAGCAATCATTCACAACAATAGCTAATCTTCTTTAACTAGCTATATGGTTTCATCTTCCAATGGTTGCTGGTCTTACTCTCCCCCTTTGACATCAATGGAAAAGGGTAGAAACAAATGGGTTCACTCTCCCTTTGAACACCATGCTGACAATATACAATCCGATAACATATGATAAGGAACAACACACCTATAAAATAGTCATTAGAATCCAAACAAAATGCCTCTCACAGATGTGGCTCCTACAACAATGTAATTTGAATTCAACTATTCCAGGACCGTGACCTTCCTCCTTTTGACCATACTCCCCCTAACATGTACTCAAGCTATAATCATCAACACAGTGTTGTTGTGCAATAGTTTTTTGTTTCTCTACTTCAAGCCTCCTTACTGCAAGAGACTGCACAAACTATGACTTCACAACAAGCCACTACAAATGATATACAATGATAGTACAAGGCTAACCAGTACAAGTACAGGGCTACATCAATGCACTGAAAGGTTCTTACATGGCATAAATAAAATGAATCCCTTTATTGCATGCCCAAAACAAGTCGTACTTTTTTATGGATAGCTAATACAAGGGCTTCTCCTAATCTCATGTACATTCATGTTGATCCTACATACCTAATTATGCATATAGGATCTCATACATATCATTTTTCTTCTGTTTCACTACATCTTCAATAGTTCTTCATGTGATCCATATTGCTACCATATCCTCCCCCTTTAGCATGTACAAATTACCTGGGGTGCTAATTCCTCTCACTATTAGCCTCTTTAACCCTTCTTTATGGATGTTGCAACCTTTGCAGTTGATGATGATTTCTTTGCCTCCATCAACCATCTTACTAACACTCAAGATGTTATACTTCAAGCCTTCAACCAACACCACATCAAATACATTTGTTTTCTCATCACCAAGGTTGGCCTTACCTTTTCCAAACACCTTAGTAGGTGTATTGTCTCTAATAATAACATGGTCATCTTTAGTTTCCTTCAAGTAGAGGAAACTACTCTTGTCCCCTGACATATGATGGGAACATCCTTTGTCTATGTGCAATTGATCATCTTAATCAAATGTGCAATCAACGATAACACACTTCACTTGTTTCTCCTCTCTCCTCTTCCACACTCAAGTACGATACTTCTTGATATGCGCATTCTCCTATAGTTTTATTATAAGCCTAATTTTGATAACCTTATCCTTTTGCCTATTTTTCCTTCAAAAACTAAAAAACTTACAATCTATAGCCATGTGACCAAGATTTTCACAAGTGTAGCATCTCACATGAGAAAAATATGAAGGAAGATGATCATATCCTCAGTTGTTCATATTATATCTCTATCTTGCATTGATCATGCTTCTACTCCACGCATGAGATATACAATCAAATGCCTTATGGACAAACAAGTTACACAAAAAACAACAACCATGAAATGAACTAGTATACTCGAAGGTTGATGTTTTGTTTTGTTTCCCAAACTATTGCATATTATGTTGACGAGATCCAAACAATATTCTTCCACAGGTGGCTGCAACGTGTCCATAGTTATGACAAATGTAGCATTTGTCCTCATCCATCAAAGGAGAAAAAGGATTGTTATCTCTCCTTTTAAATATTCCATACTTTTTATAGTCTTCACTTGGAGTGAATGGTCTTTTTGTCATAGGTGCTCCTCTTGGTGCATTTCTCAGTTGCTGATTTTGTTTCTTCCTTCCTCCTTTTATACTCATGTTGTTTTTATCTTCTTATCTAGGATTCTTAGTTATTGCAATATTGTTTGCATGTGTATGTGGGCTAGGTTCTCCCTTATGAAACCCTAAACCAGATTTGACCATGAACTACTACATATAGAAATAAATATTGATTAAATAATATGATGGTACAGGTAAAATTGACCGTATTGACAAAAATTATAGGAATTAATGTCAATTTTTTAAATTTATTTTAATCATCCCATGTTCATTGGTCTTGTGATGACATATCTCCACATTATTTTAATTGTGATGGTATTCCACATATTTTTATAAAACAGTATCCCACATTCGTTGCAATACCGATGATAATCCACTTTTTGACCAATCCATTCTCTCCGTTGAGCTATACATGAAATGGTCGATTACTTTTTCACTAATCAACCTTGACTTGCTCAACTATCATCAAAATTCCAATAATACATAAATTTATAAATATGTTGTGCTTAAGAGATGTTTCGACATTTTTGTTATAACTATAAAGATTCTAAGATATTATAATGTATTCTTATTGAGTGAAACACACACACACACACACACACCAGGCACATATAAAATACATAATATACATACAATAAATAAATACATATACAATAATCATATATATATATAAATAAAAATATATATAAAATATAAATATTATAGAGAGAGAGAAGAGAGAAGAGAGAGCTTTTTAAGGGAAGAATGTCGACAAAAATTAGTAGGGGGAAATCAAGGGGATGATGAGAAATGTTATTTCCCTTGCATTAAATGTGGGGCCTTACATCACATAAGATTTTTAAAAGAAACAACTAAAATACAATGTAGGAAGCATGGGCACATTCAATGGGGTTGAAGGAATATCATCCCTTGGGAAGTTATATATTCATTATTTGTTGTGTTTAAAAATAATCATATTTATAAAATTTTATATTTTTATAATATTTGTTATGTAGACTAAATTATACATGACTGTTTTGTATTATAAAATTCAAGATGACCCCCTAGACGGTGTTGAATCCTAAGTAGTAGTAGTAAAACTAATGTTGTACAAGATGAGGAACATCGAACAAAGATTGAAGATCAAATTAATGATCCTATGGAAGAGCATCACAATAATAACATAGTTGAAGATGACGGGACAAATCAATTGATCCAATAATTTTTCGCTCAACCAATCAATGATCAAGAGGAGGACAATGATGATACTATTAATGAATGTCTCTGGTAGAAAAGGCAATGACACCACTTTATGAAGTCTCAACAGAAAATATTCTCTCCACTACATTATTTTTTGTGAACTTAAAGGTTTTGAATAGTTTGTAAAACACTTGTATGACACAGATCCAGAGTTATGTAATATTTTTCATCACATATTATACATAAATTTTGATCTTCTTCCTTTTTTTTGGTTAACTAATGCGTAAAATAGGAATGCACTATTTATAAATAATATTGTTTACCCTAACTAGTGATTTTTTATGTTGTAGATTGTTAGGAGAATTTTTGTTACCATCATCAAATATCTTACCTCTCACATATCGAGATTTATATGCCATTATGAAAAAGATTGGAATAGAGTATCAAGCCACAAAAGGCCGTGATTAGTTTAGCTAACCACGAGAACTAAGAGATGAGTTGAAGATATGGTTAATTCATGCACATTAGTTATAAATAGCATGCCCACATCTGCAAACCTGAACATGCTACCATTAAGCACATATAATGTGTTGGTCAACATGGACTAGATAGTGGGCCACAAAAGGAAAATCAACTACTAAAACAAATAAATACAATGTCTCAATGACAAAGAGGAAATGATGATTTTGCAAGGAGTTAGAAAACATGTGATTGTTCAAAAATTAACAACACTGTAGATGAAGAGATGTTGTCGAAATGGGTGGGAACTATACCTTTTCCAGGTGACCAATGAATTTGAAGTAGATAGAGATAAGGTTGAAGAATATCCAATCTTAAAATAGTTTAGATATGTGTTTCCTAAGGAAATTCCAAGATTTCCACCAAGAAGAGAAATTGACTTCTCAATTGAAATATTTCTATGATCAACACTAGTATCAAGAGCTCCATACTGTATGATCACACTTGAATTGGTAGATCAAAAAATAGAATTGAAATAAATGTTAGATAGGGGATATATAAAACCCATAATATCATGCTAGGGAGGTCCGGTATTGTTCATATAAAATAAGGATGCCACATTGAGGTTGTGCATTGACTATAGGCATCTCAATAAAACCACAATTAAGAATAAGTATCTTCTACTGAGGATGGATGACCTATTTGACCACCTGAGAGGAGTTGTAGTGTTCTCAAAGATAGACCTAAGGTTTGGCTATCATGGGGTATGAATTAAGAATGAAGACAACCTTCAAAAATAATTATGGGAATTATGAATTTGTGGTGATTCCATTTGGACTCACCAATGCTCCAACAACATTTATGTGTCTAATGAACACTATTTTAAGTGAATATTTGGACAACTTTGTGCTATTCTTTGTAGATGAAAATTTTATTTATTCTAAAACTAAGGGGGAAATTGGAGAATATTTAGAAACAATTTTATAATTGTTGAGATAGGACAACCTTTATTCCAATATCAGCAAACTAATTTCTTTTAATTAGAAGTTTAGTACTTGGGACACATTGTTTCCAAGGAATGAGTAGTAGTAGATATTGAGAATATTAAAGCCTTCATGGAGTGACATACTCCTCATAATGTGACAGAAGTTAGATCCTTTAAGGATTTGGTTGGGTATTACAAAATGTCCATTCACAATTTGTATAGGATTGGACATCGAATCATAACATTACAAAGAAAAGGAGCTAAATTCCATTGGACAACAAAATGTGCAACCAAATTTGAGCAGTTAAAATATCTGCTAACACATGCACCAATATTGAGAGTAACGAACTTGGAAAAGTATTTTGTGGTGTACATGGATTCCTTTAAAAAGGGGCTCAATGGATTCCTAATGCAAGAAGGATAACTGGTATGTTAGGAATCAAGGAAGATGAATGAGCATGAGAGAAATTATGTCACTCATGACTTGGTGGCAACGATTAGTTCATGCATTAAAAAAGTGGAGGCATTACCTCCTTGGAAAGAATTGTGTTTTGATTTGAGACGATGTAGGGTTGAAGTATTTATTTGACCAACCCAAGATGAATGCAAGACAAGAAAGGTGGCTAGCACTGATAAATGAATTTGATTTTGAAATCAAGTATGTCAAGGGCAAGGAAAGCAAAGTGGTAGATGCACTTAGAAAAAGGCTTTAAGTAGCTCATGTAGTAGCCATTCATACTTGTGAACTTGAAATTAAAGAAAATATTAAATAGGAAATGCATCAAAATGAGCATTGCCAACAAGTAAAATAATTCTTGCAGTAGGAACCATATGAAGAATAGAATAATAATTACTCACTCATAGAGCATGGGTTGTTTAAATTGAAAGGAAGGTACTATACACCTTGCATGGACAACTTGAAGAAGCTCATCTCTGATGATTTTTATAAAAGACCTTATTCAGGTCATCCTAGTTATCAAAAAATGACAACATATATGAAAAATATATACTATTGGATGGGTATGAAAAAATGTTTCCTAGTACATTTCCAAGTTCTTGGAGTGCTAACAAGTGAAGGTGGAGAATGGACATCTAGTTGGATTGTTACAACCAATCATAATTATTGAGTGGAAGTGGAAATTAATTTCTATGGACTCCATCACAGTGATGCCAAGGACACCTAGACAACATGATATCATAATGGTAGTGGTGGACGAGTAAGGAAAATAATTTTATAGTTGTCCAATCCAATCATCAAGAAAGTGACATTGCTAAAAATTTCATGAAGTGTTTAGATTGCATGAAATGCCCCAAAAGATTATTTTAGATTGAGATGACAAGTTCACTTCAAAGTTTTTGAAAGTGTCATTTGTTGGCCTTGGAACAAAGTCATCATTTAGTACAATGTATCACCCTCAAATGGATGGAAAAACTGAAATAGTAAAAAAGGTGTTGGAATACATGCTAAGAATGTATGTCATGCATCAACCAAAGAGGTGGGAATAATTCCTTCCTTTGTTAGAATTTTCCTATAACAATCAATACCAAGAATCATTAAATAAGGGTCCTTATGAGGCTCTATATGGAATAAAGTGTAATACACCAATCAACTAGAATGATCTAGTGAACATGGTACATATTGGACTTCATATGTCGAAGGAAATGGAATAGGAAATTGTTATTATCCGGCATAAATTGTAAGTAGCTCAAGACAGGAAAAAGAGTTATGCATATCAAAATAGAATATATAAAGGATTTCAAGTGGGGGAACATATTTACATCCACATCAAGCCAAGGAAGAGTTCACTAAGAATTGGATCTTGTGTCAAGTTGGCACCAATATTTTGTGGACCATTTCAAATTTTAGAAAGGGTGGGGCTAGTGGATTACACACTAGCATTTCCATCAACAATGAAAGCACATGATTTTCTCCATAATTATTTTCTTAAAAAGTATGTAAATAATTCTAATCATGTTATTGATTGCTATGTGATATATCTGGAATCCAAAGGATAATTCCAACCAGAACTATGGTGGATTGTGGATCAGAGGTAGGTCACTCTCCAAAATCTAGTAATCGTGTAGGTCAAGGTGTTGTGGAAGCACTTTAGACCAAATGAAGTCACTTTGGAAATGGTTGATCAAATGAGCACATCACACCCATTTTTGTTTGTTGTGTAAGAAAATGTAAACATAATTATTTATATATAAATCTCATTATGAATTTTGTCTTTGGATGTAGAACATCGAGGGCAATGTTCTTCTAAGAGGGTAGGGTTTGTAACAACTCTTTTTGTCACCCATATAAATATTATTTTATGAATTGTTTCTATAAATTGACGTAAATTATAAATAATGACTAGATTGAGAGGAGGACACATATTCAGAATATATGGAGGAGGATTTTCTTGGGAAAGGAGTTAACCCAATCTAGTGCATTAGCTTACCACCTATCTTCCTACAAAATTTATGACCATGTTAGCACAGGCATTGAAGGAGTATGGGGTTCCTATTTGAGGGGACAAGCTCATACAACCCTTGTCAAGGGAGAGACATATTGAGAATTCAACATGAAAAAGGAAAGAAGGAACATATGAATATGAGTGATGGAGGAATTTGGGAGAATACACAGGTAAGGAATGTGAATGGCAATAATGGAGATAGTGAAGGAAAAAAAATCTCATGAAATAAAAAGGAACAATAGTTGGAGTCATTGGAGAGTGCTATAGAATCTTGTGTTGTTTATTAGGTGGAGAGCAAGTTCTCTATATTCACATGGATCCTATCAAGTGGAGAGTAGTGTGTTATGGATTCCTACCAAATTGTGGGTGGAGGCACTATGGGCTCTGGATTCCTATAATGTGAATTAGGTGGAGACACTATGGGCTCTGGATTCCTATAATGTGAATCAAGTGGAGACCCTGTGGGCTCTGGAATCTTTTGTTGTTCATTAGGTGCAAACCAAGTTGTCTAGATTCCTATGAATCATATCAGGTGGAGCCATAGTTTTATTTGTATTCCTACTATATTACAGGTGGAAGAATTATGTGATCTAGATTCTTGTAATGTGAATCAGGTGGAGACACTGTGGGCTCTAGGCTCCTATAGTAAGTTTTGGGTGGAGTAATGTGTGTGTTGAATTCCCTAAAGTGTTGATTAGGTGGAGCACAGGGTTCTTTGTATTCCTTGAAGTGTTTGATCGAGTGTTGACGTTGTGTTCTTTTGATTCCTTGTGTTCAGGTGGAGAGGTTTTCTACTCTAGATTCCCATGTGATTGGGTTAACTAGACTGGCGTGAACTTCCCTTCAGTATTCAAACTTAGACTCTATTTGGATCATGGGTGGACATCTATAAGAAATATTTGCAATGTAGTTGGCCTATGGTTAGGTGGAGAGTTGAAGTCCCTTCCTCAATTGTGAGTCATACAAGTTGAATAGATAAGTATGTTCATTACATATATGTTACATAGTGAATGATGAATGATGTGTTGTGTGTTATGAAATTGAATGTATCAATATTGTAGATGGAGGACTATGATATCATAGTTGCCTATAATGAAATGTTGATATTAATTTTCTTATGGTTTTGAAGGTTGAGAAGGCTTGCGTTTCCTTATATGTAGCTAAGTTGTAGAGATATTTGCATGCTCATGCTAACTGATGACATGTTTAGATGACTGTCATTATGTATGTGATTTTCACTGTTGGATATGCTATATAAATCATGGATATTTTCTCTTACAATTTTATTGGTAAAAGGCTGAGGTTGATAGAATGTAAAATATATCAGTAGATTTAGTATTCTATGTGGGATTCATTTTGTAGTTTAATATGGTGCTACTATAAGAGAATTTATAGAGCATTGTTGGCTATGACATAGCTGGTTTTTTGTGCTTGTTGGTGGGCATGCTCATAGCTTTGTCAATTATTTTACGTATCAATATGTGATGAGAATTTTGGTGTTAGCATGAGGGATTTATTGACGTAGAAGTTAGCATTATGAGAAATGTTAGGCTCTAACAAAAGCTCTAGCAGGGTCCGTGAAATCCTCAATAATTTCTAAGTTTGACGTATTATAGAGCCAATATCGTATTTGAAACCTTGTAAGACTTATAAAATTTGTGATAAAACTCAAAAATTTACAAAGAGAAAATGAATTCCCTTAACTTGCAAGGTTTACCACTATCTGCTTATTAATGTTCCACTTAATGGCTTTATTTAGCGCTAATTATTACTCTGTGGTCCTTGTCAAGTTTTGTATGCACTTTATGGAAGTTGATGATAGAGGTTGCAAGATGGAGATAATCCTATCCCGGTAGACAGAGATATGTTTGTTCTAGAGGAAGAATATGAGAAGTGATGAATCACATGGAATAACATCATTAAATCAAAATAAAATTTATAACGTGAAAATTGTGTATGCATGAAGGACCAATATTCTGTGGGACCCATGATCTAGGGTGAGGTGGTATATGCCACGTAGACCGAGAAAGGTTATGTGGATGTCACGTGGGATTTCTAGAGGACATTAGCATGTGATGTTGTAAGGTTGCTGACATGGAATGTTGATAGTGACATGAGGTATCAAAAAAATGGCCTTTTGGATGTCCAACTGGCAGGATCTTCAGTGACACATGGGACCATATGAGGATTCCATGTGGCAAGGTGACATACATCATAGAAGGGATAGGTGACGTGGAGCTAGATGATGTGGACGTCAAGTGGAACCATGGTTCATGCCACATCATCCCGGGAAGGAACGCATGACATAAAAAATTGATGCCAAGAGATGGGGAGATTCTTGTTAGTGCCTTTTGTTTAGTGTTGAATTCATGCATGACATAATCAGGATATGGGCATGGAATGATGGGAGAGCAAGATAAGGGTTCCCCCATTGCTTAACGTAATTTTTTTTATCATGCCACATATTTTTTGAAGCAAAGCTCCTTTAGAAGTAAAATGTGTTGGCACAGTGGCACTATGGTGTGATGCCATAATGGGAACCATGTTGGATTGTGAGCTACATGCAAGAGCCAGATAGGCCACTCAGGTTACCACATGGCAATATTTGATGGCAGGGATTAAAGGGGTCAAATTCAAATGGGAATAACTTCCAATCCAAAAGTTGGATTGAGGTAAAATTTATATTTTTGAAAATATCTTGAGGAGATGGATATGAAGGTATTATCCACAGTAAGTGCTGAATACTACGGAAGAATTTTTTTTGTAATCCCATATTCATAATGATACCATGAAAGTTGGTTTAGTCAGAAATAAAACCTCTCATTCAACCTGGATTAATCCAAAGGGGTGGGAGGGAGCATTATAAATTAAAAGAGTATGGGGGGCTAAAACTACATGTATGTTAAAAGGGGGATTCATATGAATTAATTATTATTAAGGTGTACATGCTTTTAACAAAATTTCATCAAGTAATTTTGAAGGTGAAATGTGTCAAGAAAGGGACATGCACATAAAATTAAGGATGTCGATAGTATGGATGAACATCTTGGTGAATTCTAACTGGAGAAAGAGGGACTAGAAAAATTGGTGGAAAATAGGGAATGACCCTACGATAAGTTGGATAGTTTCTCCAGTATGAGGGCTTGAAGGGTACCTAGAGACCCTTGAGGGAGACAGGAACTCTTGGAGCCATAGTGCTCTAAGACATCCCTAATTGGTTGAGATAGACACCCTAGAGGTAGTTTCACAAACTAAGGGACTGTAGGTGTAGAGAATATTGTGCACTACTTGGGTGTGGAGCTAATTATAGATTTGAGTCTATAGGTTGGAGGCTATTAGGGTTTGGTAACCTGACCTGTCTATTTTGGGTACTAGACATGTATCTATTTTTGGGTAAGTTGTTTTCCCATGGATTCAAATCCCTAGATTGCAAGTGACACACTATTAAGAGAAAATGTATCGTGTGGTCTATGGCTTGGAGGAACATCTGACGTTTGTAGCTAGTTGGAAGTTGTTATCACATAAGTGATAATATTAATACTAATTTGAATAATGTTGTAATTAATTATTTATTTTTCTTGTGTTGTGTTTGAATTCTAGAGTAAGCAAAATTATTTTTCAATTACATCTTTGTAGTGAGATCATTATATTATAGAATGTAATAGCTATGCATAACATATGTCAGTGGAAGTAAATTAAATGAAAATTTGTGAGAAAGCCAGGTTATAGAGGGTCATAGGAGGATGGATATGCCCTAGAAGGTGGCTAAAATGAACTAGAAAGTGACTAGGGGAATTATAGAGTGGTATCATAACTTAGGTTTACAACACTCAATCCATATGGGTTGAACTCCATTATGGAGAAAATCACAAATTGTTGGGAAACTATTTGAAAAAATTCATTGGGAATGGGGATGAGCAGAGTCCCAAGTTTGGGATAAAATCCACCATAATGGTAAATATATGGATTGATATTATTATTATAGACTTGGGAAAGTTTATATTGGTGGATAGATTTTAGTACCAGAGATGTTAATTTTTCACAAGCTTAAATTCAACAAAATTAAATATTATTAATGGAAAGGAAATAAAAAAAATTAAACAAGTTTAAAATTTCTATATTACGACATTATCAGTGATCTAGCAATGCAAGGTGGTAGTGGTATGTTGTAACTAATTTATCAGTTTGAGGAATCCAGGTGGGAGACAAATGGCATGACTAGACACCATTATATGAATGGGCTGAGCTAAAATGTTATACATTTCATCGCATGGTGTGCACCACCACCATCAATATCATGTAACAATAGCTGCTAGATCCATTGCCTTCCACCCCATTAAAAAAGTACCAAGTTTTCACACAATATAAATATACATCATTTGATGAAGAAATCATCTGATCCACTAGGGGGATTGCATACCATATACATCCATGCTACTTTCCACCTAATGTCATTTTTAGACTATTGATTTCATTTGTTCATGACCATCAGATCCCATCATGTAAGAAACGTTGACTTATACCATGAAAATTTTTACACATGATATGGATTTCGGCTATTGGATTAGAGTGATCTTAGTCATTAGATTCATTGGGTGCACAAACTCATTTATTCCTTGTGCATGTTTGGGGAATATATAGACCAGAACTAATGGATTGAATTGATCTCAAACATCAAATCTGTGTAGGTGCATGTTGGGCATTATGGAAGAAAAGTGGGAAATGGGCCCCGCATGTAGTTGTATCCAAGCAACGACTTCCATGTGGAAGGTCCCATGTGAATTGTGGGGTCTATGTGGGGAGTGAAATGCAAAGGGGGAGGTTTCATGTATTCCGCGTGTCTAGGGAAAGGCATGTGAATTTAGTTATGTATAATGGGAACTAAAACTATGTATACACATGGATTTATTTTCCAATAGAGCAAGGGAACATAGAGAAGGTTTGTATGACTAAAAATGATTGTAGAGCAAGTAGATTTGATTGGTCTAGGGATGTAAAACAACTGAAAATTTAGCAAATTTTTAGAATTTATGTTATCTTTTTTTATCCATCTACTTGCGGGGAATTTTGTAGGCCCTAAATGACTTTTGAGGTAAAGAAATACCATGAAAAATACCTACATTTATGGTATTATAAGTGTTTGTAGCTGAAATAAAAGATCTCGGAGAGAGATTTGCAATGACATATTACAATTATGAAATAGAACCAACATGAACAAGTTATGACTAAAATAATATAAGGGAAAATTAGGGTATAAGATCACCTCAAAGAGGTGTAACTCTCATACCATATCTTAGATTGGGGCAATGAATAATTCAATAAGATGATATTGGACAATAGTACATCTAGTTTTGAAATTATGCTATAAAATTGTTTAGAAATTCACAAAAGATCGTTGTAAACAAATAGGTGTGTTTTGTGGATAGATTCCTTTTGAAAATAGAAGAAATCTCCCTAGACCTAGTGGATTATCCTAGAAACAACAAACAAAAGAATGTAATTCTTTCCTTTGATATGTTTGAAATATGGGAAGAAAACCTACTTGGAAAACAATGCAAGCTTCCTCCTTCTCCCTAATTGTTAGCTCTAACTCCAACTCCAATTTCTAAAAGTGGATCATCTAAATCATTCAAAACAAGAAAGAGAACAAAATTATACAAAATATCATATACAAACAACTCTAAACGAGAAGTCAAGAGTCAATGTTTTACATATTTGGAATAAAGATATAATGTATAGGAGAAACAATGTAATTTTGTATTAATAAAAGAAAGAAAAGCTTACAACCCTTATAGGCCTTGACCTAGTGAACCTCTCCTAGCTATCTTGTCCTTCCTTTTCCACAATAGTAAGCCTTCAATCACACCTAAAGAACATCGATGGATTATGGACCTCTAGACACAAATTAGCAGCATAAGGGTGGTTTTATATTTACCATTCTAGGGTTGAGATCCACATTAGAGGGAGGTAAGTTCTAGGAGATAAGAGATAAGAACTCAATAGAAGGATTTAGAGATATGATCCAACAAAAAATGGTTAAAACCACTTCTGAAGCTTCTAGAGAGAGAGAAACATTGAAATTTACCTTTTATTTTTACTCATTTCTAGCTATCAACGCAATTTTTGAGAAAGAAACATGTGTTGTCTAGTGCAGGTTGTGTTGGAAAATGTAACTATATTAAATCTTCAATAATGTTCTTGAGTCATTATGCAATGTACTTGTCAAAAGAATACAAAACTATTTTGTATTATTATTGTTGTGGCTTATTAAAGCATAGGTTTCATGCTTGGGTCACCATGTTTTAGATCAAATTCCCCATTAAAGACTTTTAGGATTTATTATAAGTCTATCGATTTATTTTACATTTAAATACACCCTTCATGGGATTTTGAATCATGTAACAAGGTTATGTATTGAGTCAAATGTGAATTATGTAACCTCCACACCATGTCGGCCTAAGATAATATCCAGTTGGCCTAAGGACCCTATTAACCCAAAAATAATCCTATAAAAGGTGGGAAATCAAAATCATTTGGAGCATCATTTTCTCATCAAGTTAAAATTCTCTTATAGCCGGGAAGAAGTGAAAAAATATCTTGTTGTTGGGCAGAAGAGCAAAGTTCTATTGTAGCTGGGAAGAGGTGTGAAGTTAGTTGCTATGAAGCCGAAGTGAATACGAGTTCGGGTAAGTCTAAGGAGAAAGGAAAAATCAAAATTTGGTACCTCTCTCTCTATGTTTCATGTTCTGCATTGGGAGAAGGAAGTCTCCTAAGTTTCATTATTGCCAGAAGCTTCCAATTGCCATGAGCTATTTCCCTAGTCAAAGTTGTTGGAAAGAGGTCGAAATTCTGGGAGGCTGACTTGGTGTGGAGGGAAGGTCTTGTCTTGGTCTAGTGTGAAGAGTCTCAAAGAATACTTTTGAAAGGAAGAATTTTCTTAACTGGATTTTACCCTTGAGGGGGGTTTTTCCCTAGCATGTGCCGACATCTTGTGTCTATTGTTTTATGTGATGCTTCTTTTGGTAATTGCTTGATGAACAAAAGAAATAAGAAATAAAGAATTGTAATAATAATAAACATCATAAGCAATTATCAAGAACAAGAAAATATTTACTTCCTTTCTGATTTTCTAACATGGTATGAGAGCTTTGGTGAAAAAGGAAAGAAAAATGTAGTCTCAAGCACTTGATCAATTCATACATACTATCTTATGGAAGGAGTCTATTATATTCAAGGAAGATGTCTAACTCAATCAAGGGTGAGAATAAGCTTGAAGGAGCATCTAACTTTAGATCCTTGAAGAAGAATATTGACCCAATCCACGATAAGGACAAGGTTCTATACTTGGTAAAAGGAAATGTAAAGGAGCCTATAGAAGAAGCCAGTGATGCCGACAAAGTGAAATTTAGGGATTTAGGATTGGTGGCTTTGACTTTGCTAGTAGAAGGGATAAAATAAAATATTTTCCCATTCATATCTAACATCAATCATGCTAGGATATGTATGAAGCCTTGTCAAAGTTCTTCACTGTCAAGAACATTGGTCAAGTAAAAAGTTTGGAGGACTACAAAGATGACTAAAGAAGATATTGTGGCAACCTTATTTATAAATATAAATGGACTCAGAGATGATATATTGGTGATTGATGAGATTTTTCTAGACAAATAACTTGTGATCAATGCCCTATTAGGATTTCCACCCCCTTGGGGTGCATTTATTGCAGGTCTCAATAGTTGGATGGTAGCTCCCACCTTTGAAGAATTATGGACCACCTGTAGTCAAGAAGAATTAAGTATCTGAATGGTTTCCAATCTTGAAGGAGCATCAAATTCTTATGTTGCTCATCATAAAGGAAATATATCCAAGGGACTGAGGAGGAAAGTTGACAAGTCAAAGATAGAGTCTTTTTTGGGATTTTGGTATGATCAGGAAATCCTAGTTGAAAGTTTTATTGATGATGTCTTGTTTGGGATTTTCGTATGATCGGAAATCCTAACTTGTTAGGGTTGAATGATAAGGTCTAAGAACCTTGAACCTTTGAAGTTTTGATTATGTTGGGTTTTCTATGTTTCTACATTGGAACCTTAGCTCATTAGGGTTTGGTGGAATGTGCGATAAAGACTCTTATATTGTCTTAGAATTGATTTCCTTGGTATGTGTGTCTTTGTCTGGTCAAACCCTAGTTTAACAAAGATAGTTGTATGTTTAACTCTTATTGATATTTGTGAAGTTAGGTTTAATTAACACATGATATGGAACATATTTTCATGATGATCAAATCTAGACATGCATAGATATGTCATTTTGGTTGAAACCCTAGCTTGATCTAGGTTATATGTATTAATGTTTTTGGACATATGATATGATTATATATGGTTATGAATTCCTAGATATGCGTGTTGACCTAGTTGTTGATGGTCATAAGTTTTATGATTTAATGGAAGTCCATGTCTGATATTTTAGGATGATGATATCAAAAAATCTAGGGTGTTTCCCTAGTGAAGTTAAATTGTGACTCTAGTATGTGTGATCTAACTATCTAAGATCTATGCATTTGATGATTGTTGAGATTGTGGAATTCTAGGGTTTTGGAGTTAAACCTTAGTCAAAGTAAAATCTTTGAAATATGATGATTTGAGATCTGTGTAAGATTTTTGAATTTGTGAAAACAGAATTCTAAGGTTTTGGATTTTAACCTTAGTGGAAGTAGAAATCTTTGATATATGATGACTATATGATAATTTGAGTTTGTGAAATATTGTTGAATTTGAATATTTTGGTTGAGATTGATGATTGATCGGAAATATAGGGTTTGCAACTAACCCCAGTGGTAGTTGGTAATGTTAGTGACTGGTTGATGGTTGATTAAAAATCTAGGGGTTGGAACTAACCTTAGTGGAAGTTGGTCAGGTTATTGACTAAGCTGTAATTGAGTTTGATCGATTCTTTCATATGAAATCTAGAATTTATATGAATCCCTAGTGAGAAGTCTAACATATGTATTTTGAATGGTTGTTATATGCTTTGTAAATATATATTTCTGTGACTTGTTTCTAGGGTTTTCTATATGTTGTATTAAGGTATGTTATACCTTTGGAAGACACATTGAAACCCTCAATGGAATGAATTTTGTTATGAAGTAGTCTAGGGTGTATAACAAAGTCCCTAGCAGAAATGTTGAAGAGTATATCTCTCTTGTTTGTAATTGAGTTTGGGTATCTGATATCTATAAATATGAAATGCATCCTTGATTCTGATATGGCTAATATCATGTTTCTATATATTTGGTTGTACTTGCAATGTAAGTTATGCATGTACATAATCTTCAACTTGATGAAGATTCTTGTTGATGTGAAAAGCATGATGAGATTGATGATAAATTTGATGAAATGGTTGGAAGCCACAAAAGAGTCTTCGATGTCAAAATGGATGATCTCTCAGAGGAAGCATGAATATAAGTGATCTCCCTAAGATTAAGAGGGGGTTTGGATAAAGAGGTACTTCTTGGTTCAGAGGGAGGGAATAGATTGGTATTAATTGAAGAATGAATTTTGGAGGATGTGTTGTTGCATCAGAAGAAGGAAGGAAAACATTTGCTTGAGGAATATCTTGTCCAATATTCGATTGATAGTCCTACTACGGAAAGATGGAAAGCAACATCAAGTTGTTTGAAAGACCCCAGAGGTTTGTATTTGATTTTGTACATGTGAAAATATATTATTGATTGGCGTTTTGTTTGTACAGGTGAATCTATCAAAGGATTTGAGAGGATATTGGTTACCAATTAGTTTGATTGGGAGAGATTGGTCATTTTTGATTTGTTGGATCAAGGGGTGTTGAGGCTTTGTCACTGAAGCATTTCCTTAGAGGACATACAGTTAGCACATTGTGTTGATGTCTAGAAGTTGGAAAGGTGGTGTTGGTTATCGAGGTCTATTTTTTATACACACCTAGATTTTTGGCTTGATGGTTAGCAAGTAAGCCTAAGGGTACCTAAAGGGGCCGAAAGCTTGAGTCCATATTAGACCCACCTGCATAGATTTATTTGGTTAGGAATATAGTTCATGGCATTGTTGTGCCTAAACTATTGAGTGACTAATTGGATAGATTACCTTGGTCAGGAATCTAGTTCATGGCATTGCGGTAGCTAAAGTTCTTCATGTTTCATATAGTTTGAGATATTCAATTGTATTTTTACATTATGAATACATCCCTATTTAAGAGGGTGTGTTGGAAAATGTAACTATGTTTGGTCTTCAATAATGTACTTTAGTTATTATGTAACGTACTTGTCAAAATAATGAAGAAAATAATTTTTATTATTATTGTTGTGCCTTATTAAAGCATGGGTTTCATACTTTGATCACCATGTCTTAGGTAAAATTCTCCATTGAGGACTTCTAGTATCTATTTTGAGTCTATAGAGTTATTGTACATTTAAAGAGACCCTTCTTGGACTTTTGAATCATGTAAAAAGGTTAAGTATTGAGTCAAATATGAATTATGTAACCTCCACACCATGTTGGCATAAGAGAATATCCAATCACTGTAAGGACCCTATTTGACCCCAAAAGTGGCATATAAAAGGTAGGACATCGAATTCATTTGGAGCATCATTCTCTCATCAAGTTTGAATTCTCTTGTAGCTGGAAAGAAGTGTGAAAATCTCTTGTTGCTGGGTAGAAGCGTAGCTGGGAAAAGGTGTGAAGTTTTTTACCACGAAGCTAAAGTGAATGCGAGTTTGGGGAAGATTGAGGAGAAAGGAAAAATTAAAATTTTTGTGCCTCTCTCTCTGTGTTTGATGTTCCATATTGGGAGGACGAAGTCTCCTAAGTTTCACTATTGCTGGAAGCTTCCATTTGCTGTGAGCTACTACCCTGGTCGAAGTTGCTGGAAAGAGCTCAAAATTCTAGGAGGCTAACTTGGTGTGGAGGGAAGGTCTTGTCTTGGTCTAGGGTGAAGAGTCTCAAAGAATACTATTGAGAGGAAGAATTATCTTGACTAGATTTTCCCCTCTAGGGGGGTTTTTCCCTGTCATGTGCCTACATCTTATTTCTATTGTTTTATGTGCTCCTGCTTCTGGTAATTGCTTGATGAACAAAAGAAATAAGATATAAAGAATCGTAATAATAAGAAACATCAGAAGTAATTATCAAGAATAAGAAAAGATTTACTTCATTTCTAGTTTTCTAATAGGTTGCATGTATGAAAATTGTTCCATTGTAGGTTTTCGTAAAGTTAAGTGTGTTGATCCATAAAATTAGGGTTTTAAACCAATGCAATTCAGGATTATTGTAACTTCTAGAGAGGAATGATTTTGGCTTTGTAGGGGATTATTGCAAAGGGTCAGTGCATGATGATAGGTCTGGGTTCAAGGTGATTTGGTTTAATGCAACAAAATGACATGTAATATATTCCCCCCTAATGTACAAAGTCAAAAGAAGTGGTTGAGATTTAAAGTGCTTTGCCATGTGAAAATGTAGAATCAAGAATCAACTGGTTGAGGTCATCAATTGACTATTACAATTCATCATGCTATTATTGTTGAGGGAGGCATACTCATACTTAGAATATAATCCAATTTACATGTACAGTGATAAAAGTCATGTCAATTGATTACACATTATGGAACCATGCTTGGATGACTCTTTACATGACCATAGCCATCATACTATGTAGATTTTGTATAATCCTGAAATCATGCCCCAGATTGATGCAACTAGATTTGGGGTCTTCTACCTCGTCGCTAAAAGTATGAGTCTAACCATGTGAATAGATGCATTGTAGTTGAATATGGTAGATAAAATATGATTATCAACCAATGATGAAAATCATTAACAAATGTGAGAGGAAACATCGATAATGATAATGACCCTCAAGGTACTAAGTATAATCTAGGATGTGTGAATAAATGAGTTGAAGTTGAACACCTGATAGAATCTCCCAGTTGAAGGCCAATGATGAGAACAGGTCATTGAAAGAGAGAAGAATTTCCATTGAGATATGTAATTTCCAAGGCACTTAAAGGAGTTTCTATGTCAACTTCCTAGATAATGTGTTGATGTTAATAGGAAGTGACTTGTCATAGGAGGGCCTTGATGTATCCACCATCAATGACAAAAAATGAGTATCAACATTTTATAGAGAATGTTATGATTTAGAGTTGGTTCAGGGGTGGGCGACATGAAAGAAGGCTTAAGGTATTGTAGCAGATGTCAACTGAGGGTGGAATTCTCCTTAACATATCAACAAAACTTTTATGGAGTTGCCAGAATTGACTCAAAGACCCATCATGAAGGCTTTCAATAACGTGTGATCACTAGAGAGGCAAGAAGATTCCCCAACCCAAAATAATCATGGAGGTGAAAGATAGGGTGTCATGTTGAAAAGTGACTCACTACCATAAATAGGTTTGATGTATTATTTCCCCAATTTCCCCACCATTTCTAGCAAGTACCTCTTTATTTTTTACAAGCTTAAGGCAGATAAAATATGCTTGATCTATAATTTCATTCTTTGGATGAATACTTCTAAGTATTTTTAATGAACCCAAAGAAGGATTGGTTCGATGTTGTCATATTTGATGAGTCCTACGTTTTTTATGTTTTTATGAGTCTACCGAAGGTATAACTTGACTCCTTTTTCATATTTAGAGAGTTTGAAAAAGAGGTGGAAAAAAAACTCCAAGAGGTTCTTTTTTCATAAATTTAGTCCCTCAAGCTTCAAAAGGCATAAAAAAATACCTATAAGAACCTTTTTTTCATGTTTCACTAAAGTATTCATTTTTCATAAATAGTCTATCTAGTTGGGAAAAGGGTTAAACGTATACTAGACATACGCCCTTTCATTTAATTTAACGATTTCAAAAGAGACAAGTGCTTTACAATATTTTCATATTTTGGGAGTCCGAAAAGAGATTAAAGAGGACTCTAGGTGGTACCTTTTTCATAAGTCATAATGATCCCAAAAAAGTGATAAAAGTATGCTCATTTAACAAAATGGCCTGCACTAAAATTTTCAATTTATAGCCAGAACCATGTCCTTTAGTTGTCATTTAACCTCCTTAGAAAACACTAAAAACATAAAAAATATATGATGAATGAAAAAAATTGGTAAAAAGTATTTAAAAAATGAATTATTTTATCCATAAAATGAGTAAAAGTGACTTTTTTTTTACCATTTGTCATTTTACCATTATGGAGAGCTTTGATTGGTTTTTTTGTCTAGATTCTTGAGTAGGAAATTGTGGCCAATTCTATGGATGATTTTCGTTTTCATTAGTTCCAGGTACCACCTAGTAAAAGGTTGTAATCTAATGATACATAAATATATTCTACCTCTATTGATATTGTCTTACCTACTAATTCCATTGGTAATGAGTTTAAGATCCCAAAATATTTGAACCCACTTCCGTCAAATGCATGATGGGGAACCTAAGGCTTTCCAACGTGATAGTGACATGATACAAGTATAGGCACCTTCATCCACTTTCACATGAAAGAGGTTTTTTATTTTAACAAAAAATTGAATAATAAATAAAAGTTGAGGTCCAAGTTTGGGTGTATGGTTTTCGTGATTAAACACAATAAAACCCAAATCTAAGGGATCTACTCTTCTGATTTCTACTAACAATGATTTCCTCTACACAAGACAATTTTGTAAAACTTTGAGAGTCAACATAAATGAAGGATATTGAGCCAGATATTCAACTATGTTATAATTTTGTGCAACTCTCACATGAGAGTTAAAAAATGATTTACAAATAATTCCCTTGGGAGGAGGTTTAATTGTCAGTTCAATAGCTAGTTTCTCAATTTCCAGAGAACCAGAGGTAGGTGGAGTAGAACTAGAATGTTGATTAGTAGCCTTACCATTTGAATGATTCAGGGTTCCATAGTCCTTATTTTGGGTAGCCATAGAGACATATTTCTGACACATTAGTATGTTGGTAGTATTCTTGAAAGAGTAGGATTCATTTTGTGCGACCATTTTCATCTCTTAGTTTGGGAAAGGGTATGTCAACACGACAAGCACAATAGATTCAACTTTCAAAGATTGATTGAATTATGCTCAATGTGGATTGTCCTTGGTAAAATTCTCATCATTATCGATGAGACAAAGATAATGCGGCTTACGTTACTCATCAGGAAACTGAGTTTTTTGTTTGTCTTGTGGAGGGTTTTCTTATTTAGCTTTCACTTTACCCTTATTTTTACTTCTTAGTTACTGAGATTTTCCTGTAGTAGCTTGAACAATATTAATCTTGGAATTATTAACAGGAATAGTAGGAGAGGAGATATTAGTGGTCATAGTAGGAGCAAGCTTCGGGTTGGATTGACCAAAAGACTTGTTCGTTGATTGTTGACTGACATAACCAATCACGCTATCAACAACATGTGATTCCTTCAAGGGAGGAGGTGGAATAGTATTAGATGGTCATGGAGCATTGGGTATTTTTATCATAGAGCATGCCAAATTGAGAGCAAATTAAATCCAAATATTGAGAATGAGAAATAACTTTCTCTTCAGTAAAAAACCTACCTTTGGTAACATCCTCAGTTATAGAAGACATCAATGACTTAATGAACCATTCTACCAACAACTAATCTTGAATATAGGTTTTGACCAATGAGTGGTGATGCCTCCACTCACGTATGTGATTAGATATGTGAGTAGAGTTGGATTGTTTTAGGGAGGTCAAAAGTTTAGCACCAGTTTCGTAACGAATTAGTAACTCAAAATGATTTAGAAATGTTGTTTCCAATGCATTAAAGTTGTTAAATGAATCTTTGGTCAATTCAACATACCATTTTTTTGCAGTGCTTATAAGAGTTGATTGGAAAAGACGCAAAAGAATAGAATCATGATTTAAATAGTTTGAAGAACACCATAAATCATAAGTCATGATATGGTTTGACATATCTTCTCAAGGATTTCCATTAAACTTACAAGTATCACTCAAAAACTTGGTTGGAATAGTTGGCCACCAAGGATAATGGTAAATTGGATCATTGGTTAGCCGGGATAGATCTGGTAACTCTAGTGTTTCGGTGAAAGGAAAGTACCTATTAAATTCCTTTTGGGGACATTTGTAACCTCGTGGTTGAAGGTTAACCATTGGTGGGGGATATCCTAGATATGGTGGAATGTGTTGGGCCATTGGAATTTGCATGACACCAGAGTAAGGAGGAGTTTGAAAAGTAGGACAACCCATACCAAGTTTCCCAGTTCCATGAAAACCTTGATAAGATTGGAAAGGATAACCTTAGATATATTGACCTTGATAAGGTATATGTGGTATGGCTATCGTTTGGCCAACAATAATTTGTGGTATACCTTGTAAAGGTTGATGAGATGGAATTTGTATCATTCCTAGACCAGGTTGACTAGTTTGTACCTGTGGCATGATATGGACATGTTTACTTACTTGCACTTGTGGTATAGTTTGACCAAGTGTAGTAGATGATGTTTTTAATACACCCTAGATAGGCTGGGTATACAAGATTTGAGAAATAACCTATACTGATTAACTAATTTGTACTTGAGATATAGCCTGAACATGTTGAATCGTTTCAAGTATGATTTGAACAGGTTCAATAATAGGAATATGAGATATAGATTGGATGGGTTGACAAGTAGGAACCTGGGACATGGCCTCAGTAGGTTGATAGGTTGTAACTTGAGTTAAGACCTAACCAAGTTGACCAGAAATAGGAAGGGTAACATTCCAAGGAGTGGCATCCATTCTTGGCAATGGAACACTAGTACGAAGAGGACTTGTGGTAGGCAAAACACCAAATTTTGACATCTTATCAGTGGGAAAGAACATTCCATCAACAAGTTTCCCTCCAACTGGAGGATAAAGAGTAAAAGGAGGCCACTAATCGCCAATGGGAGGGTACACAGTATAAGATGGAGTGGGTTGTTGTGGGTTTCCTAATCCATTGAGAAATGCACCATACTATTGGTCCAAAGGAGTTTGGGGTGCAACAAGTCAAACGTGTTGCAGGGTGATCGGTAAGATAAACCAAATGGTATTCTAGATTATGAATGTAAATGAGATGTACAGGGACTAGTTGACTCATTGGAAAAGCTTCTTGACAATGACAGGTATCCAGGTGGTACAAATGGACCACAATATAGGTGAGTTTCTAGTGAAGTGACGAACGTAAAAGTTGTGTTAACTTCATTCGATTCACTCATAATGGAAGATACAAGTTGGATGATTGCCATTGAGTTTTTCCTGGTTATACTTCTTAAAGCAATGTGATGATAATTTTGTTGAGGGGGGTTCAAGAGTGAACTATACCAAGGAGTTTGACGTAAAGGAGATTGTAGTTGAGTATCAGGGGTAACAGTAGGAAAATCTTGATAGAGCTGAGTCCCTATAAATTGAATGAGAGTTTGAGGTTGAGAAGGCTCTTCCTTAGTAATCTCCTCTATACTCAACAAACCAGGTGGAAGTGGTTTGTCTTCAGTACCCGAGTACAAAGGTTTTAGATGAGAAAAAAGCAAATAAATGTAAGAATAGGTTCCTAAAGTGACTATTTTGGTAAATTGTGGTTCCTTAGTTTGAATAACCTCAAGTTGTAGGATTTTTGAGTCTATAATTTCAGTTTCTATGAATTCAGATTCTAATGTCTCAACAACTTCTGGTTGAGAAGTTTCAATTGCTTTAAACTCACCAGTTTCCAAAGATGTACCTTTGGGTTTGATACTAATAGGAAGTGATGATTCAGCTTGACTAATTTCACATATAGGTCCACATGGGGTAGATTTTAATGTACCATGTTCAAGATCTTGCTTTTTCTTATGTTTATGATGTCCAGATGTTTCCTCTGGATGTAATAGAGGAAATATTTGCATTCTAAGTGAAAGATGAGGATGTTGTTTCATGATTAATGAATTGATTTTGAAAATTGAAAACACAAATAAAATAAAGAGGGGTAACTAGGCATATATGATTACCAAACCATTGTGAAATACAATATACGGTTAAATACATGCAGGAAATCTCGCTAAATATTATGTTCAGTGTATCATAGTTAACAAGGTGGCCATATTGTTTATGTAGGGTTGGTTTGTAACCTAATGGGGACTTCCAAAATATATGTAATAGTGTTATCTAATGCGTAACCATATGATGGAGGCATTCATATATACTCATTGTACATGGAGTGTCGTCCTATATACCAAAAGTTACATGGAATAATATTCCAATATACTCTGATGTACATGGAAAACCAACCATCCCCGGGATGTAACACTAACAAGTAACAACAACTCCTACATTTATATATGTCGAAACATGTTTTCTAGCCTAGACCACTAAATGTGTCTTTAATGCTTCAAATGATCCTTAGGTTAATTGATAAATTTTAATGTTGATTTTGATTAAAGTTTAATTTTCAAGGATCGAAACAAATTCACCTGAACTCCTAAAATGCAACTATCATGAGAAATAACTATTTTCATTTAATGAAGATCTAACTAAATAAGGGAAGGAGTTTCAAACAATGATGCAGAAAACAAGAACTTCTAAGCAAGATCCCTAAATTTATTATTCCAATTCAAAAATGAAAAGCCCTAATGTCAGAAAATGAATTCTTTTCTTTTCTTTTCTTTTCAATTTTCAAATGTAAAGAAAAATGAAAAGTGACAAGATTATTGAATCAAAAAAAATTCAAACAATTTATAATATGGACAAACCTTTAAGAAATAAATAATAAAACCCTAATTTACAAGAAGAACCAAGGAGAAGAAAATCCTTATCGAAAAGGCAATCACACTCAATTACACACAAATTTTAGATTTAAAGAGAGCTTGGAGAAACCAAAGACTCGAGAAGACACTGGAAATCAAACATAATTGAGAGCAAGGTAGAAAAAATACAATTTTTTTGTAGTTATAGGATTGTCACCAAGGAAAATTTTAGGGGCTAATATTCGCAGATGGGCTAATATACCATGTTTTTTCCAAAAAGAATATTTGCCAATTTCCATTTTGCTAAAGATAAATTTGCCCAAATTTTATAGTATAAAAATATTTTACCTTAAAAATCTCAAATATTATATATTTCCTAATATAAAATAATTATAAATATAAATATCTTTACAAATTTATCATCAAACATTTAAAATTTTGGATATTAGGGACTAGTAAGATTCACCAAGGTTGCTAAACTTTAAGATAAACTTCCATCCTTAAAATTTTCGCTAATCATCATAGATAATATATGGAAATCAATGCAACTCATCACTTTTACAGAATGGGACATGTGTGTTGGGTCGCTCTATCTCAGAGAAAAAAGTGCAATGGCGATAGTTCGCTTAAAATACGAAACAAAAACCCTAACCAAGCTCAAAATTAAGCTTTCTTACGTCTAATGATAGTCTGAACAAGATAAACAAAGTCAACTTTAGAGGTCTATAGACTAAAAAAACCACTAAAGAACATCCCAATCCCCAGTGGAGTTGCCATGTTATTTTGTAGATAAATTCATTCTATGGACAGAAGCAATCTCCCTAGATCTAGTAGACCTAGAAAAAATAAAGACAAAATTGCAATGCTTTCCTTAGAGATGTTTGAAATATGGGAAGAAAACCTAATTGGAAACCAATGCAAGCTTCCTCCTTCTCCTTACTTATTAGCTCTAGCTCCAACTCAAATTTTTAAAATTGGAACTTGTAAATCATAGAAAAAAAGAAAAAGAACCAAAATATACAAAATAGCATATACAAACAACTATAAACAAGAATTCAAGGATTAATGTTCTACATATGCAGAATAAATGCATAATGTATAGGAGAAACAATGCACTTTTGTATTAATAAAAGTAGGAAAATATTAGAACCCTTGTAGGCTACGACCTTGTGAATCTCTCTGAGCTATCTTGTCCTTCTGTTGCCACAATGGTAAGCCTTCAATCACACGTAAAGCACATGGATGGATTATGGAACTCTAGACACAAATGACAAGCACACGGGCATAATTCAAAGTCGCCAAAAGCCAAACCAAACTCTATGGTAGATGTTGAATTTATAAGTTAAATGAGGTGGTTTTAGATTTACCTCTCTAAGGATTAGATCCAAATTAAAGGGAGGTAATTTATAGGAGATAAGAGATAAGATCTCAATAGTAGGAGTTTGAGATATGATCTAACAATAAATAATTAAAACCACTTCTGAAGCTTCTAGAGAGAGAAACTTCCAAATTAATTTTTAATTTTTACTCATTTCCATTTATCATTACACTCTTTGAGAAAGCAAACTATGCTGACTAGCACAGGTTGAATCTATGCAAATTGCATCAACAGAGATTGTCCTAAAGGCAAGTGCATTGATCCACAAAATTAACGATTTTTTAACCAATGCTATCCAAGATTCTTGTAACCTATGGAATAGGAATTCTTTTGGATTTGTAAGGGATGATTGCAAAGTGTTAATGGATGATGATAGATCTAGGTTTGGGACCATTTGGTTCAATGACACAAAATAACCTGTAACAAAGGGAAATGAGGTTATATTGGCCAAAAAATTCATAGATCACAAACTTTAGCTTAGAACTTGGATTTAGGCCAATGGCTAGTCAATAGAAAGATGTTGAAGAGGACAATATGTTATCAAATTGTAATTTTAGTTTGGGATAGAAAATTTCTCTGAAATTTAAAATAATGTAATAGGTGGCCTATAGGGCAGAACCAACATGAGATTCATATGTATGGGAGATTCTCAAGGATCCTATATCCATGAAGAAGAGGTTAGGAGCATGAACATCAGCATAGATAATGTTCAAATAGAATCAACTAGACATGGAAGGGACATGTCAAAGGATAGAAACCTAGTAGAGACCTTGAGGAGTCTCAAAATGGAGGTGTTAAGTTATAAGGCTAATAATGAGAGGATGATGAAGGAAAAAAGTAAACAAAATTAACAATCATATTTTATAGACCTTGAATAAATTACAAATAAGAATGGACTAAGGATCTATTTCTAGGTATCTAGAAGAATGTGATTCATGAGTTAGGGAGAAGGATGTGGAGGAACCAATGCACTCTAGGAGTGATGCTAAGAAATACCACCATGCATAAAGGTAATCAATAAATATATGCTATGTTTCCTCAAAATTAGAGAGTAGTCCAAGTATATCACTAGTGAGGAAACATAGAAGGAGACCAACTTAGATAATTTACACAGAGTGATTGGGAAGATAAAGCCTCCAATGTTTAATGGTGAGAAGAAGAAATGAGAGGAGGTTGAAGCTTGGATATTAGAGATGAGAAAGTACATTCATCTACATAATTACTCATAAAATTTAGAGGCATGAATTTCAATATATCATTTGAAGGGAAAGGTGAATTTTTGGTGGGAACAACTCAGAGAAGTAAAACACTTGGATGAAAGAGGTTCTCATGGAGGAAACTTAAAAATTACTTCTAAAAAAGAAACATGTCTAAGCATTACTATGAAAGGAAAAATGTCGGATTTATTCAAAATAAAGCTAGGGAACATGAAAATGGAAGAGTATTGTAAAACATTCACTGAAGGTGAGTTAAATGACTAGCTCATTGTCATTCTAATTGATTATGGAGCTAGTCATATTTATCTTGATCCTAAACTTGTTGAAATATTTAACTTGAAGAAAACCAAGAATTTTGGGAATTAGTTAATTTAGGTACATGATATAAACTAAGAATAAATAAACTTGTAAAATAATTCCAAATTAGTACAAATGGGTTGAAAATAATTGAAAATTTAAACATAATACCATTGTCATCATACAATTTCCTAATTGGTATGGATTAATTGGAAACACATTGTGCAATACTTGAATGTTACAATAAAATTTTTACTTGAATTGATGGAAAAGGAAAACAAAAACAAGTGTAAGGAATTCCAAGGTCAATTTCTCTCAGGGAATATCAGCCATGCAATTGAAGAGAAGTTTTAGAAATGGGTGGAAAATTTATGCATCCCGCATGGTGGAAAGGGCTAAGCATCAAGGAATAAGTATTGGAGACCATATGAAACTTATGAAATTCAAATATTTATTTTCTAAAATTCCAAGTTTACCACCTACAATGGATATTGACTTCTTGATAGATTTGGTACCTAGAACTACCCCAATTTCCAAGACACCATATAGGTTGCACATGCTGGAACTTAATGAATTACAAACGTAGTTATAAAAAATCTTAAAGAAAGGGTACATATGAAAAAGTGTGCCACCTTGGGGAGCCATAGTGCTCTTTGTTAAAAATAAAATTGGTACACTAAGGTTGTCTATTGATTTTATGTTACTAAACAAAGTAACAGTGAAGGACAAATACCATTTTCCAAGAATAGACGACCTGTTTGATCAAATAAGGGGAGATAACATGTTTTCCAAAATAAATATGAGATTATGGTATCATATAGTAAGGATTAAGGAATGAGACTTTAGTTGGATAACATTTCAAACTCAATAAGGGAATGATGAGTTCGTGGTAGTGCCATTTGGGCTATCTAATGTAACAGATGTTTTCATTTGTCTTATGAAAAGAACTTTTCAATAGTATTTGGATAAGTGTGTTATTTTATTTCTAGATGACATCCTAGTATGCTTGAAATCTAAGTAAGAGCATGAAAAAAATTTGAGGATGGTGTTATGGGTACTTATAGAGCATGAGTTGCATGCCAATCTAAGTAAGTGCTCATTTTATCGAAGTCAAATTTATTATTTGGTTCATATCATTTCATAGGAAGGGATAGTAGTAGACATATAAAATATAAAAATAAGAAAAGAGTGGTCAATAGTAAAAAATGTGATAGAGGTGATATCATTTATGGGCTTAGAAGGTTATTGTGGAATATTTATCGAGAGATTCTTAAAATTAGCGCATCCTATCACATCCTTGCAAAAGAAAGGTGTGAAATTTGTCACCAATGTGAAGAGTCCTTTGAACATTTAAAGGTATTATTGAAAGGTGCACCTATACCAAATAATCCAAATGAAAATATAATTTTGCACACTAATGCATGTAAGGAGGGACTTAGGAGAGTCCTCATGCAAAAAGGGCATGCGATATGTTATGAATCATGGAAGTTGAAGGAGCATGTAAGGAATTATGCCACTCATGATATCGAGTCGGTAGCCATTATACATACCTTGAAAATGTGGAGGCATTATCTCATGGGGAAAAGGTTTGAATTGAGCACTAACCACAATGGTTTGAATAATTTGTTTGGATAACCAAATTTAAATTCAAAACAAATTAGATGGATGGAATTTTTTTTGATTATCACTTTTGAATTAAGCACATAAAAGGCAAGGAAAACAAGGTGGTCAATGCACTCAGCATAAGAGTGCATGTAATGCATGCTACAACCATTATTTTATTCAAACCTGATTTAAAAATCAAAATTTTAGAGGATGAAAATTCAAATCAGTAATAAGCGAAAATAAAATGAAACCTATAATAGGGTAATCGACAAGTGTTAGGGTCCTATAAATATAGTAGTCTAGTATGGTTATTTAGCCATTGATCCATAGGGATATTGTAAAAATTATTTTTCATTTTAAATTGTTTAGCCTATAAATTGAAAAATAGAAAAATAAAGAAAAAATAGAAAATTAATAATTAATAATTAAAGGGGAAAAAGGAAAAATAAATAAAAATATAAATAAAACCTCATAGGGAATGCTAGTCTAAATGCCACCAAAGTTATGTTTTATTAAAATTTTCATTTTAAATAATTTGGAAATGAAATGAAACGATGTTTTGTCATTTTTCATAAAGTGTTTTCATGTATCGACAACTACGATTGTCCTTGCCCAAATCAATGGTGGGGGGAAACTTTCAGATCCACCTCCCCCCTCGACCCTTCAGGACTTAACAAGGGGGGTGAAAAGTGATTTCAAAAAACACCGCTCTCACTACATGTCTATCCCACACTTTTTTCGGGGGGTCCCTTCCCGATTCATGTTACCACTCCTACCCCCATGAAAACTACCATTCTATGTTTCCTGTTAGAAAATTATATATTACAAAGTAATGGAACGCATAAAATATTGCAGAAACACAAACACAGATATACATGATTGACCCAATTTGGGCTACGTCCACGGAGAAACAACTAGTCCTCCCTTTATATTATCCAGCAAAATGAAGAGATACAACCTACAGAAAATCCATTATAATTTCCTCTTCACTCTCACACAATCTCCTCTCTCTTTTATCGCTCATAATACACATATCTTTAACTGCAATACAATTCGCTCATATATAGTGAGGGGTTTCCTTCTAGGGAAAAAACACCCTAGACTAAACATCACTTCTACCTTCAAATCATTCGCCTAATGAATGACCCAGATTGACTATGGAATTACAATATTTTACAAGGGAATTTTACATCTATTTTTAGCTTCGGGGGCACTACCCCTAACCTTCACCAGGGGGCTCATAAAAATTGTCGTCACCCTCCCTGGACCCCCGTGGAGGCAAACTCATCAGCAGTTTTTCCGCCCCATTACGAAGTGGGGTCCAATGTGGTGATACCTCTAAATAAAGAAGATAATCAGTATCCACACCCAACATTTCCTTCCACCTTTTCACCCCCGCGCCATTCACTCACGCTCACCTTTCGTCCATCATTCCATCCACGTCACCTCCCCTCCAACAGGAAATAAAAGTTGGACAATTATTCTCCCACCAATGGATGCATTCTTAATTAATACCTTGCTCCAAAAAATGGTAATAATTCTATCGTGACTGGTGAGCTCCAGTATTGCAGCAATAATACTGCAACTCCTTGGACTCCCTTCTTTACTTTTATCAACCCAGTAGTTCGTAACAAAATTGGAAGCGATGGTACTGTATGCACAAGTACTATCTCTTGCCGCTCCTGTCACTTGGTCAGCTGGCACAAGTCTGCTAGGGGCTCAAGTCAACTTCTATGAGCTTTGAGAAGAAGCTTGCTAACTGATGTATGGGAGCTAATCTCGAAGGAAGCTAATCTGCTTGTGAAAAGAAACTGAGAAACTGAAGGAAAGCACAAACCCTAGCAAACCCTAATTCTACCAGCTAGTCCTACTGATGCAAAGAAGAGAATGCAAGCTACTGAAAGAGATGTCATTACTTCTAGGAAGGTAAAATACATGTGTCTAGACTATCTCTATCTGAAGAAAACATCTTTTTGTATTTTTGAATAAGTTGTCAGATTTATTATGCATAGGCTTTGACTGTTCTTGACTGTGCAGAGGTGGATCAATGAGGAGAAATGCTTGGAAGAGGTCGGAAAGGTTCAGAGAGGGCCTCAGGGGTCCCTAACACCCTTCCAGAGAGTTTCATAGAGTTTGGCTATCAAGAAACCTCATTCGTGAGCTTCTACAGGAAGTCTGCAGGGGTTCTATGGGATGTTCAGGAATTTGTACAGGATGTTCAGAAATTTCTACAAGATGTTTAGAAATGGGATTTTAGAGGATGGATGAGTGAGGAAATATGAAGGAATGGGTATGGAGGTAGGATAGGGGTCTGAAGTGGCCCAGGGACTGGTGGATGGAGTTGGGAGAAGGTGTAGATGGCTGAAGTTGCTCAAAGAAGGTTGAAACAATGGTTGCACAAAAAGGTAGGGTTATGTGGGCAAGATGACAAACGTGAGATGAGAAACCAAGTTAGGAGATGGAAAATATGGTTCTGATGAAGTTTGGGTGGATGAAGAAGTGGTAGAGGTGCTCTGCACTATGTATTTCCAACTGAACCAATAAATACTTGCAAGTAATCAAAGTCCTAGTTATACCAATCTAATCTAATCTATCTAACAGTAAAGTGAATGAACAGAAGCTTTATTTGCAAGGGAACCATATATATTAACTATGCAATGAAACATTTCAAAGATCTGAACATGTAACCAGCTTCTGCAAACGAAAACCGTACACTAGTGATTGCATGGCAAAGCAAAAATAGTGTTTTTGTTTGGGACAGCAAGGTTACTTTAATCCCAGCCCCTGATCCTATGAGGGAGAGATGAAACCAAAGGTGCTCGTTGGCCTTTTTCTGGAACTTTTTCCTTGTTGATATCCTACCAACCTAATCTAAACATCAGAAGCCTTTCTAACCATAAATAGTGACCTAGTTAATCAACAAAATTTAATTTGCCTAAAAAAAATAATTTTGCAAATGCATAAAGGAGAAGCAATGATGCATAAAGGAAAAATAACAATACATAAAGGAGGCCTTGGCTCTCAGGTTGGTCCCAACCCTAAGAGCTACAACTCCTATAAAGAACTTAGAGCTGATACAAAACAGGACTGCTTGTCATTATCAAAAAATAGTCATCAATGAAAAGTTATTCCACAATGGCTACAAGAAAATGAGCTGAAATTGACAACACTATAGTGAAAAAAATGCAATGGTTTCAAAAGAAAACTACGAAGGCTGAGGCCTTCTTATTTATACATCACAAGGGGCCTAGCAGGCCTCCTAAATTCAAGGGACTCAGCTGTCCCAACTGCTAGTAGACAGTCCCTTTTCCAAAATCTGCTTGGCTGCCTTTAGGATCTGTTTTGGTGGCCTGTGAGCTCAGAGTTGAGGGTGGAGATCTCGAGGAAGGGCCATTTAATGTCAGAGACAACCCCCTACGAATCCTCACCTCAAGCTTGGTTGTCACCTAGCCCATTATTGCTCAATTTTGCTCCAACATGTGTCTGAAAAACCTGAAATAACCACGTATTAGCCTCCTAGGTAGAGTGATCACCCTTATTCGTTCAAATGACATAAACATACTAAAAAAAATGCATAATCTATGAAAAATGGAGGATTGAACAAGGACAATTAGGCAAAATGAGCCCAATAAGTTACCCAATTCGGAGCTCATCATCACCCCCTGCTAAATGGGTTGCTCATCCTCTGAGCAACTAGTCGAGCTCCTCGTCCTTAATTTCTTTGATCACCACCCTCACATCCCAGGCTTCTGAAGTAATATCTTCTTCACTGTCATGGAATCTGGCCTTCCTTTCCACCTCTTCCCACTGCTTATGTTCTTCTTCTTCTATGCCTCCTTCTAGAAACCCCGAAAGCAAAGGTGGACTTAACTTGAGGGCTATCCAACTGGCCTAAAGATTCTGCATAGGCTTTTTGTAGAGAGGCACTCGTGCCAAGGCCTCCCTCATTCTAGTTGGGGTGTGGTATTCCCTGATTTTGAGGCTGTGGGACAATGTGTTCCACCTACAGGTGCAAGCATGAACACAGTTGTCCCCAAATAGTCACTCCATGTCCTCAAAATGTGCTATGGCCTGAGCCTAACGATCCATGTACTCTAACAGGGCCTGAGAGTCGGTTGCCAGGTGTTGGTGGGTGGATATCAATGCTGAGGGGTCCCCTAGCTCTGCTCTAATTAGCAATGGTTCCTGTAGTTCCCGGTCCATGACATTTCTGACCTCTACTGCTCTCTTTTCTTCATGGTTTAGCCATGAGGTCATGGCCATAAGCTGCATGTCCCCTACTGCTGTGTTGGGGTCCCACAAGGTCATGTTGGGAAGGGCCAAATTATGAAGGTAGAACTCTGATAGCTTGGCCTTGTCTTCTGACGAACTGCTGTTACATAAAGTCATGAATTGTTGGGGGTTTTGGATTTTAGTGATACCCCTCTGTGCCAAAGTGTTGATCTGAAATTGCAGCCACTGATCCCTAAGGTATAGGGCATAGGATTTGGCTGGCTGCCTACATTGCAGAGCTTCCATTGCCCAACTGGCCAGGCAGGCCAGTTGGGCCTCCTTCTCTTGTATCTGTTGTTTTAGAGACTGTATCTCTAGGCCTGCTTGCAATTCTCTTTCCTGTAGTTGTCGGTTTAGTGTCTCAAGTTTAGCTTGCATTCCTTCCTTTCTTTGAGGCTCTTCTGTGGTGTCTTTGGCTATTGTAGACTCCTCCTATTGTTGTTCTCCCAAGAGGTGAGGTTTGTCTTCTTTCCTTTGTCCTTGTAACTGTAGCTGCTATCTAAGCAGCTCATTCTCTTCTCGTAGCTTGGCCTGCTGGTAGCTCTCCACATGTTGTACCCTTGCTGATTATCTTTGGGCCTCCTTGAGCTTTTCCTCCAGAGGACCTATATCTGCCACCCCCTTGGATTTAGCGATCTTCATCCAAGTGTGGGTCCTTACTCTTTCTTCCTCTAGTGCTAGGAAACGTGGCACTGTGAATTTTTGAGGAATGATCTTCCCAGCCTCTAAGAAGTTATAATAAGAGCCCAGGTTGGGCTGGGGGCTTGGTTCCATAATGGTATTAGCGTTCTCTTCCTCCAGTGATGACTTGGCTGCTTTTTCCTCCATCTTTTCGGTCCCCTTCAGCCTAGCCAATGTTTCTTGTAGAGCAGCCTTGACATCCTGTAGAGAGGCCTCTGAGTTCAATTTTTCTGTCCTTTCTTTCCATGTGGATGTCTTTGGGCTTCCCTGCTCATATGTGATGGATGTCATTTGTTTGGATGGGGTGTCTTCAACTGTAATTGGTCCTTTGGACTGTTTCTCCTTTGTTCTACCAGTTTTAATCCTCGTGCTTCTTCTTGCCTTAAAATACATGGAAGGCTCCCTCTTCCGCTTTTATTTCTTCTTTGGAGATGTGCTGAGGGTGGCCAACATAGCTGCTACCTCCCTAGCTAGAATCTCAGGAGATTCTTCCTTCTGTTGCCCTTTTTCCAAACTTCCTGTAGAAAGTCCTGTGCTAACTGGTTTCTGGCTTCCTGTAGAAGCAGTTTTTGGACTTCCTATAGAAATGGCCTTCTGGCTTCCTGTAGAACCAGTTGGCATTGTTTTGGCCTGCTTGCCTGGGGGTGCCTTCTCCTTTAGCTTGGCTGTGGCTGCCTTAGGTGTGCCTTCACTTGCTTGGACTTTTTCAGTCCTTTCTGCCTTGCTCTACAGTCTCTTCTCCCTGGGTGTTTGTGTCATTTTTCCACCCACAGTTTTGGCCTCAACAACTTGGCCTTTCTCTCGTTTCTCTTTCTGTCCTTGCTTTGGTAGTTTGCCCAGGGTTTCCTGACCCTTGGCTTTCTTTTCTGCCTCAATGTGCTCCTTCTCCTCCCTGTTGGAGGAAGTGAGTTCCTCGGCCAAAATTCGGATATCATCATCCTTAGACATATTGTGAAAAATCTCCCAGGAGAGAGGGATAGTGTAGGTATGGAGTGCATCTTCTACTAGGAGCTTGATAAGCCCATGATGGGCTAGCTAGTCTGGTGTCCCTTCCCTCAACTTTGTGGCACACTCAATCAAGGATTGCAGGAGGAAGTAGGGGATGCTCAACTTTTGTTTTGTGGGCAAATCCATTTTGTGCCTAAGTTCAGTTAGCAAACGGAAGTGATAACCATATACAATACTGAGCCGCCCCTCACAGGTAATATATTTCATAATTTGAAGGCTGACTTCACTCCAAAATGGTTGTAGGCTGGTTCTCTGGACCCCATTCTTATCCTCTGAAAATGGTTCCTCTGGTAAGAAGAATTCCTTTTTAGCCTTTGGCCCAATTTCCTCTCCTCTTTATCCCAGGGTACCCCCATTGGTAGATCAGTGACTCTGCTAATGAGTTGTGGGGTGAGCTTTAGGGTCAACCCTTTGAAGTTTGCAGTGGCTAGTGTCTTCGATTTAGGCTTCAGGGATCTTAGGAATTCCTCTGTTATTTCATCATCGTGACCTTGAATTTTTTCATAGAAGGTCATCCAGTTTGCACGGGAAAATAAGTTTACCACCTTAGGAGTTTCTCGCAGTTTCTTGGAATCCGAGGGTTCCTTTATGATAAATCCTCCTGGCATGGTTAAAAATACTCTATTTTGGCTTGTGCTTTGATCAGAAAGGGAATTCTATATGTGTTTCCTCCTCATAATGTTAAAAACAGTATCCCTCAGGCCACTTCGTATCAATTCCCCAGTTTTAAAACTCGAATGCCCGTGTATAGAAGGACGACTCTGGTTTCCCTAAACAGAGTGCAGAGCTAAATTTCCACCCCACAGCATACACATAATCATGTAAAATTCACAATTTTTTTCTCCCACTGGTTTGCCTTAATAGTGTTTCAACTTCTCTCTAGGAGGAATTTTCTTCGGTACCCGTGGAGAAAATCTTGGACGCAAACCAACGAAAAAATTTCATGCAACCACAAGTAAACTGCTATTTTGGATTCATAGACAGACTTGCTTTTAATTTTCCTACTCCAGCACGTCGAATTCACCACCTTTTGAAATATCATGCATGGGAATGGTGTGTTCGGGCCTACCTCTCTTAGAATTGCCAACCTCAACGTAGAAAGTCCAGGTTTCTTTGTTATGCCGGGTTTCCTGTAGCGCTCCTTCTTGTAGAATGCTTTTCTGGCTTCTGGAGGATGTCACGGTGCTTCTGGACAAGTCTGAGATGCAGAAGGACGTTGGAACAGGCCGAGAAGCTCGGGATAACAAACTACAGAGGAGGAGGGCATGTACTCTGCTGCAAAAACGGTTGCAAGTGCAAATCACAGCGGTTCACCACGAGTTATTCGGCCGAGCAATTTGAATTACTGCGCAATTCATGGCGTGGGGGTGAGTTGTCCAGGTCGATCCATTAGCCAACTTCATAGCCATCATTGTTCGGCGTGTCTCTGATTGCCAAGTCCTTCCTTCTGCCATTTACCACTGCCATTTCTGTCACGCTGTTGATTCTCCCCTACTGGACACTTCCCACGTGTCAACTGCCCATCTCTTTGGCATAACCGGGCTCGTTCGGATCCCACAAAGCCATTCGACTGGCTGTGGGTGGCCAGTTGACTAGCCACCAAACTTGTTCAATCCGTACATTTCACAGTCATGAAAATTTTAGAGTATAGTTCATGCAATTCAATGAATAAGGTTAGACACTTACCTGTGTGGCCGTGGACGTGTTCTACAGGCTTCGAGACATGGAATGTTGGATTTGCTTGCTGCTGTTTAGTGCACGGGCACTGGAGCTAATTTTTCATTGGCTGATGTTGGATAAAAGACTTTTGGACCTGATCCTCTGGTGGTAAATGTTGCATGCACCGGCTTCGTTTAATTTGAGCTGCAGGTGTCTCCATAGTATGTGCTCCAGCCAGATCAGCTGCTGCAGGATTCCTGTAGGACATCCTGTAGCCGCTACTCCTCCTGGGATGCATGCTTAAATGATCAAGATTGCATTCATGGATGAAGGGTCCTGATGGAGCCTTGATAGGTAAAGTGTGCGAGCCTTTTCATGTTTGATTTATCACTTGGAAAAAAAAAAATTTAATCTGAGGAAACAGAACTCTTGTATGACTGTGCAGGAATACCCAACCAGATTGTTGCAATGGCGGTGGAAGTAGATGAAACAAGTGGAGGATGGAATAAATGAGTGGTTGCATGCCCCATCAACAGATTTCAAGCTTCAAATCCCTCTCTAGAATCGATTCTGGCCTGCCCAAAGGCTCTACAGGATGTTTCCTGTAGAAATGCAGAACTTCTTGTAGAAAGTCCTGAAACTTCCTCTAGAAGGTTGAACCTCGACCAGATTGTGTCCAAATCCTGAAAAAAATGAGTGTCCATGGAGGGAGTGTATGTGAGGATGCCTGGTAACTTGGTACGGACCCCTGTCCTTATATTGGGAGGCCTCCTTTTTGCACTGTATTCCTACAACCTGCAATAATTCTTAAGGGATTAAACTTCCTTCTTTCTTTTTTCTTTGTTTCTTTCTTCTTTTTCTTTTTCTCTTTTTTTTTTTTTGAGAGAGAGAGAGATAGCAAGGGCGCCTCCATGAGGTTTTCACCCCTACTATCTGCCTTGGGCGCCTCAGAGAGGTTTTCACCCAAGGGTCTTTTTATTCAAATTCTTATTTTCTGAGAGACAGCAAGGGCGCCTCCATGAGGTTTTCACCCTTACTGCCTACCCTGGGCGCCTCAAAGAGGTTTTCGTCCATGGATATTTTTATTCCCTTTTTTTTATGATGATCAAGGTGTGGCCGGAACAGAGGCAGAACCCTTCTCTATTACCAGCAATGATTTTTCCACAGTTTCAATGAACTCTTGCCTCGAAAGGGGTTTCCTGTAGATCTTCAGTCGATGCCCATTGACGAGCATGGGGATGGCTTCTTCATCAATGGTCTGAATAAGGACGGAACCATTTTAATTGCACTTCTCCACTGTATATGGTCCTAGCCATCTTGTCCTCAGCTTCCCTTTGAAATCCTTATGTCTGGAGTCATACAGTAGCGCCCAATCTCCTGGCCGGAATTGTTTTTCATTAAGGTGTCGGTCATGCTATATCTTCCTCTGAAGTTGAACCACTTCTAAGTGGAGGAGGGCCTGCATTCAGTGTTCATCTAACCCATTCAGCTGCAATAACCTTTCACGTTGAGCAACGTTGAGATCTAGGTCCAGCTGAGCTGCCATCCTCAATGTGTTGTACTCGAACTCTATTCACAGCAGAGTTCTCTTCCCGTAGACTAGCTCATAAGGTGTGAAACTGGTTGTGGTCTTCCAAGTGGTGTTGTAGGCCCAAGTGGCCTCAACCAGATGATCTTCCCAATCCTTTCTACTACTGCTCACCACCTTAGTCAAAATCCCTTCTAATGCTCTATTAGTGACTTCCACCTGCCCATTTTCTTGAGGATGATATGGGGTGGAAGTCCTATGCTTAATCTTGTGATGAGCGAACAAGTCTTCAATTAAGTTGGAGGTGAACTGGCTTCCTTGATCGGTGACTAACTCTCTTGGGTAGCCAAATTTGTAGAAGATGTTTTCTCTTAAAAACTCAGCCACCTCTTCTTCTGTCGCTGCTTTGATTGCCTTTGTTTCTGCTCACTTTGTCAGGTAGTCGGTGCACACAATGATGTAAGACCTTTGCCTTGAAGGAGGGTTGATAGGACCCACAAAATCCATGCCCCACTTCTCAAATGGCTCGAGGGTCACTTGAGGTTGGAAAGGAATTTCATCCCTTGGAGTCGGTTTCCCCACCCTCTGGCATCGGTCACATTGGCTGATATATCTTCTGACATCTTGATGAAGAGTGGGCTAATAGTAGCCTGCCTATAAAATTTTGAAGGTAGTCCTCTTTGCTGCAAATTGGCCTCCATAGGGTCCATCGTGATAGGTTAGGAGAATTTCAAGGACTTCCGCCTCCCTAACACAACGCCTCAAGATCTGATCCGGGCCAAGTTTGAACAGGCTGCCCTTGATCCAAGTGAATGGGGCACTCTTCCTCACGATTCTGCTCTTCTCCTTTGAGGATAGATGCAGAGGGAACTGTGCTGAGACCAAGTAGTTTTCTATATCAGCAAACCACGGAGAGAGTATTGAGATAGAAAATAGATGTTCATCTGGCATTTGGTCATCCACTATTCCTTCTTCACCTGCAGGCAAATCCAATCTAAACAAGAAGTCAACAACAACATTTTCTTTACCCAGTTTGTCAACGATAGTCAAATCAAACTGCTGCAACAAAAGTAACCATCTAATGATACGAGCATTTACATCAGGATTATTCATTAAATATCTAATTGCAGCATGATCAATATGTACAAATGTTTGATAGCCAGTGAAGTAGTGTCGGAACTTGTTCAAGGAATGGACCATGGCCAGGAACTCTTTCTCGGTTACAGTATAGTTCATTTCTTCCTTGGACAGGTTTTTGTTGACAAAGTATATGGCATATGGAAGTTTCTCCTCAACTTTTCCTAAGGCTGCCCCTATGGCTTTGTTCGAGGCATCAGTGTGGATGTGGAAAGGTAGGGCCCAGTTTGGGCCTCTCAAAATCGAGGTGGACACTAACTTATCTTTCAACTCATTCAGAGCCCCTTGACAGTCGTCATTCCATTTAAACTCAACATATTTTCCTAAGAGGCCAAACAATGGCAAGGCTAGATTACTAAAATCTTTAATGAATCTTCTATAATATCCCGCTAAGCCTAGGAAACTTTGAACATCTCTTACCTTCTGAGGAGGTGGAACCTTTTTTATGATAGCAGTTTTGTTAGGATCCACCTGTAATCCTTGACGAGAAATGGTATGACCTAACACGGTCCCTTCAGTCATCAAGAATTCACATTTTTCAGGACTAAGGGACAGGTTCATCTCAATGCACTTGCTTAAAACTTTTCCCAGGTTGGACAAGGCTTCTTGGAAGCTAGAGCTGTAAGGAGTAAAGTCATCCATATAGATTTCCACTAAATCGTGAACCAGCTCAGCAAATATGCCCAATACAGCTCTCTGGAAAGTCGCAGGAGCATTGCATAGCCCAAAGGGAAGGACTCAGTAGGAAAAGGTACCCCATGGACAAGTGAAGGTGGTCTTATCTTGGTCCTCCGGGCTGATTTGGATCTGATTTTACCCGCTGAACCCATCTAGGAAAGAGAGGAACTGCTTTC
>APFE030217486.1:994-24379 GCA_000404065.3 Pinus taeda | reverse complement strand
CAATCCATGGAAGTGAGGTAAAGCTGAGGGACTTATGTTTTTCATTTTCATGTCTCCATTGGTCTCTCGGATGGGAAATGCACCTTCTATTCTCTCATCTTCTCTTCTACCATTTCGGTTTTCAACCATGGCTTCAGATGGAACATTCTCTAACTCTTATTCTGTTATAGGATCTTTGTATATCTCAAGAGGTTCGCCTATAGGTTCTTCTGGCTCACTGTTACCAGAGAAGGGAGAAGGTTGACTCAGTGATGTGGTGGGGGTGTTGGGTAAGAATTTTCCGGTTTTATCTATGTTCCTACGAGGCATGAAATGGAAAGACTTTTGGTTGCTTTTTCTTTTTCTGCTGGTACCTACAAAACTAAAATAGATTGAACTGCAACTAACTTTCTTGCTGAAATGAAAATGTGGAATGGAAATGAAAACAAGAAAGGACTAATCTATTTTGCTGGAATGAAATTTCAGAACTGAAATTGCAAAATTGAAATGCTAAGCTACGCTTGTAGAATTGAAATTGCGGAATTGAAATGCTAAGCTACGCTTGCAGAATTGAAATTGTGGAATTGAAATGCTAATCTATGAAAGCAGGAAATGTCTATTCTACTTTTGCGGAAATGAAATTGCAGAATGGAAACGGAATAAACTACTTAGCAGAAGGTTGCAGGAGAAAATAGAAGAAAAACAACAATCACCAATACTCTGACGCTTCCCTGGAAACGGCGCCAAAAAGAGTGGTGAGCTTCAGTATTGCAACAATAATTCTGCAACTCCTAGGACTCCCTTCTTTACTTTTATCAACCCGGTAGTTCATAACAAACTTGGAAGCGACGGTGCTGTATGCACAAGTACTAGCTCTTGCCGCAGCTGTCACTTGGTTAGCGGGCACAAGTCTGCTAGGGGCTCAAGCCAACTTCTATGAGCTTTGAGAAGAAACTTGTTGACTGATGGATGGGAGCTAATCTCGAAGGAAGCTAATCTGCTTGCGAAAAGAAACTGAGAAATTGAAGGAAAGTGCAAACCCTAGCAAACCCTAATTCTGCCAGCTAGTCCTACTGATGCAAAGAAGAGAATGCAAGCTACTGAAAGAGATGTCATTACTTCTAGGAAGGTAAAATACATGTGTCTAGACTATCTATATCTGAAGAAAACATCTTTTTGTATTTTTGAATAAGTCGTCAGATTTATCATGCATAGGCTTTCACTGTTCTTGACTGTGCAAAGGTGGATCAATGAGGAGAAATGCTTGGAAGAGGTAGGAAGGTTTAGAGAGGGCTTAAGGGGTCCCTAACACCCTTCCAGAGAGTTTCACAGAGTTTGGCTATCAAGAAACCTCATTTGTGAGCTTCTATAGGAAGTCTACATGGGTTCTACAAGATATTCAGGAATTTCTACAGGATGTTCAGAAATTTCTACAGGATGTTTAGAAATGGGATTTTGGAGGATGGATGAGTGAGTAAAGATGAAGGAATGGGTATGGAGGTAGGATAGGGGTCTAAAGTGGCCCAGGGACTGGTGGATGGGGTTGGGAGAAGGTGTATATGGCTGAATTTGCTCAAAGAAGGCTGAAATAATGGTTGCACAAAAACGTAGCGTTATGTGGGCAAGATGACAAACGTGAGACAAGAAACCTAGTTAGGAGATGGAATAGATGGTTCTGATGAAGTTTGGGTGGATGAATAAGTGGTAGAGGTGCTCTGCACTGTGTATTTCCAACTGAACCAATAAATACTTGCAAGTAATCAAAGTCCTAGTTATACCAACCTAATATGATCTAGCTAACAGTAAAGTGAATGAACATAAGCTTTATTTGCAAGGGAACCATATATATTAACTATGCAATGAAACATTTCAAAGATCTAAACATGTAACCAACTTTTGCAAACGAAAACCATACACTAGTGATTGCATGGCAAAGCAAAAATAATGTTTTTATTTGGGACAACAATGTTACTTTGATCCCAGCCCCTGATCCTATGAGGGAGAGGTGATACCAAAGGTGCTCATTGGCCTTTTTCTGGAGCTTTTTCCTTTTTGATATCCTACCAACCTAATCTAAACATCACAAGCCTTTCTAACCATAAACAGTGACCTAGTTAATCAACACAATTTAATCTGCCTAACAGAAATACTTTTGCAAATGCATAAAGGAGAAGCAACGATGCATAAAGGAAAAATAACAATACATAAAGGAGGCCTTGGCTCTCAGGCTGGACCCAACCCTAAGAGCTACGGCTCCTATAAAGAACTCAGAGCTGATACAAAATAGGACTGCTTGTCATTATCAAAAAATAGTCATCAACCGAAAGTTATGCCACAATGGCTACAAGAAAATGAACTGAAAGTGACAGCAATATAGTGAAAAAAATGCAATGGTTTCAAAAGTAAACTATGAAGGCTGAGGCCTTCTTATTTATACATCACGAGGGGCCTAGCAGGCCTCCTAAATTCAAGGGACTCGGCTGTCCCCACTGCTAGTAGATAGTCCCTTTTCCAAAATTTTCTTGGCTGCCTTTAGGATCCATTTTGGTGGCCTATGAGCTCGAAGTTGAGGGTGGAGATCCCAAGGAAGGGCCATTTAATTTCAGAGACAACCCCCCTACGAATCCTCACCTCAATCTTGGCTATCACCTAGCCCACGATTGCTCGGTTTTACTCCAACATGTGTCCAAAAAACCTGAAATAACCACGTATTAGCCTCCTAGGTAGAGTGACCACCCTTATTCGTTCAAGTGACATAAACATACTAAAAGAAATGCATAATCTATGAAAAATGGAGGATTGAACAAGGATTGAACAAGGACAATTAGGCAAAATGAGCCCAATAAGTTACCCAATTCGGGACTCATCAGCGACCCCCTGCTAATCCCATTATAAGAATCTCTCAATAACCTACAATTTTTCCCTTTCGATGATTATTTGAATTTTGTAGGTTTACCTTGAAATTTTGAAGTTTACCAATACTCTCTATGATCGATTTCCCTCTACAATTTTAGTCAAACAAAAATAAGGGTAATGTTGTTCCTTCATTGTTCCTTTGAAATTAAAAAAGTCACCGCATAAGGTAAAAGGGAAGACGCCGGAGGAAAACTCGATGATCCCCCCATCCCAGATTTAGATTGGAATCCCTTGATTGATACCCAGTACAATATAACCGAAACCTAATGCGAATTTGATCTGTATGAGCTCCATAATTGGGAAAAGAAAAAATATCTAGACTAGAGTGACGAATTAAGTATCTGCGAATCGTTTCTTCCCTAATTTACCTATCCTCAAACCCATATTTTCCTAAAATTTTCTACCTAGTGTCATCTCAGATACCTCCCCAGCCAGAAAGCAGTAATTGCCCAAAATAATGAAGTCTTGTTTCCATTTCCCCAAAAATCGTATGTCCAGCCCTATAGATAAATCCTCAAGCCCCTCCGCACCCATTTTCCATTGATGCACTCATGGAGATATATAAAAAGCTTGATTTTCCCCAGTGAGCCCATATTTTTTTATTTTTTTTTACCCGATAATTCTGAATTACCAAGATCAAATCCCCCATACTCTACTTCTATATTCCAGAAGATGTCCGGATAAGTCATTGATGAGCACTAGTATTGCAGCAAGAATGTTGCAACTCCTGGGGCTCCTAGCTTTACTTTATCAACCTAGGGTTCATACAAACTTAGAGGTGGAAATGTTGTATACACAAGTAAAAGTGATGGTTCTGCCCTTTTGTGACTATTCAGCTGGCGAGAGACCACTAGGGTTTTTCAAGACAAACCTCTATGGATTCAGAAGAAGCTTGATTACTGATGAAGGAAAGAGAAATCTACTTTAAGAGAAAGCTTGTCTACTGTAATAAGGAAAAAGACTAAAATCCAATGCTAAAATCACACAATTTTCTAACTAACTACTAAGAGACTATGCTTCAGAAAGAATACTAAGTTAACATGTATGAAATTCTATGGTCCTAAGCATGTAAGTTCAAAACATCAAACATTACCATTGTGCATGTAAATGACTAGAATAAATATGTTTTTCTTTTTATCTCTTTTTTTTTTATGGAAGAGTGTGAAATATAATCTCTTTTGGCAATGTGGCAGGTGGCTTATCAATGCTAGTGGATGGCTGGAAGGTTTGGAAGACCCTTAGGTGACCTTATCTGGCTTCCTAGAGGATTTTCCCTCATTTCAGCCTCAAAACAGGCCACTATAGGAAAACCTACAGGATGTCCTAAAAACCTACAGGATTCCCTATATCTCTATAGGATACAGCCGAGAGAAAAATGATGGATGTTGAAGGTGATGGAAGGCTTAGGGTAGGTAGTTGGTGGATGGAATAAAGTAAGAAAATGCCTAGGATCACTCAGAACTCAAAACCAAGGTTGAGAGATGGTTGGATTTGCTCAACATGCTTGGAGAAGTTTCTTTGTAAAATGATGAAATTGGTAAGGGTCTTAGTGAAAGAAAGGAATGATCATGTATCGATGAAGTTTGAAGGAGGTTGTTGGCTATGAGATCTCTCTTTACTTCTGAAACACCTACATTGCATCAAATATTGATATTTGCCCAAAAATCATGTAAACAAGGAGAATTTCAATAATCTAGGAAAACAGAGTTTAATGAGATAGCTATATACTTCATGCATGAGGAAGACTTGTAGCATAATATGGAATCATTGATGAGATCTATTGTAAGGCTTAATATGGGATAAATGATGACTAGGTCCTACTCTTGCAAATTGATCAAATGCTGGCTTAAGTATAGAAAACTATAAATTCTATGAGAAAGTAGAATTCTGTCTTTTTGGGGCTGCACAAGAGTCCTTTCCTAAAGTCATGATCCTTGAAGGAAGAAGTGAAGATAAAACACCTATTGAAATATTTTTGATGGTTCTTTATCTCTTCTAAACTACTGTTGAAGTAAACCACAAATGGAAGCAAACTAATAAACAAACTAATCAAATCTATACTAATTGCAATGAAATATTTCTAAGGACAATTGAACCATGAATCTATGAAATCAATCTAAGCATATAGATACAAGAAGAGGATCCTTTGATGCTATGTTGGGCCCTAACCCAAGAGACTTAGCCCTCTGATTTAACTCAGTATTGGATCAGGAAGAAGCTCATTCTCATTATCAAAACAGAAAATTACATAGCAATGTCTTCCACAAGTCTAGAGCACAAAAATAACTAGTGTTTTTACATCGAAAATTCAAATCCTAATGAGGCTCTAGGCATCCTTATTTATACTACTGAATTCCCCAACAAATTCCTTAAATCTAGGGAGGCTCGACTCCCAAACTCCAGATAGACTAACTCTCTGATTATCACTTGCTTGGCTGCCTTTTGATCTTCATGACTTGGTTGCTTGTACTCCAAGCTAGTGTGATTGATGGAGGAATATTTGAAATGAGGGAGGAGTAAATGAGGAGGATTTACCTCCTACAATCTCTCTTCCTTGTGCCATTCACGTTTTAGCCTTTAATCTTGCAAAAGTTCCTTGGTTTTCTCTCAAAAACCTACTTTCAATGCACATTAGTCCACTAGGCATAATATCTCACTTTGACTCATCTCATTAAACAAAATATAATAAAGACATGTAATAAATTGTGAGAAGAGATGATTTCACTAAGCTAGGAGGTGAATTAAGGTCCATATATTTATCTAATGATGAGGCTCATCATCTCGCCCCTGCTAAAAGTGTTTCTCATCCTCTAAGCAATTCAATCAATATCCATATCTTTCATAGCCCTAGTGGTGTCCCTGACATCCCATGCTTTTGTTATGGCTTCCTCTTCCTTTGCATAGAATCCTCCCTTATTTTCTATCTCCTCCCACTGCTTTCTTCCTTCCTCTTCCTTCCTACCTTATAAAATCCCCAAGAGTAGTGGTGGACTGAGTCTCAAGCCAATGCAATTGACATTGAGCCTTTGGATGGTTTTCTTGTACATGGGTGTCCCGTTCAGTGCTTCTATCATTCTTTGAGGAGAATGGTACTCTCTGATTTTCAAACTGTATGGCAAAGTATTCCATCTCCTTTGGAAAGCTTGCATGCTTTCATCCCCTAGCAGCTTGAACATATCCTCAAAATATGTAATTGCTTACTATTGGGTAGCAATACCTGGGTGCAAGTTGAGGATCATTTGAGACTAAATTATGTGTGTTGATGACAACCATTGGATTTTACTATTAATCTCTTATCATGAGAGGCTCTATTTGTTCCCTTGCCAATATCTTTTTCATTTTTGCAACCCTTGCTTCTTCATGGTTCATCCATGATGCCAAATCCATCAACTAGAAATCCCCTAGTTTTGCATTAGAGTCCCATACATTCATATCTATCATGGCCAGGTTATGCAAGTAAAACTTAGACATCTTAGTCATATCCTCCAATGTGCTTTGATCACAAATATCAATGAACTGTCTATAATCCTAGAATGACATAGTGCCTCTCTATGCTAGGGTCTTGATTTGGAGCTGCAGCCACTATTCCTTAAGGTATAATTCATAGGACTTAGCTAGCATCCTACACAGGATTTCCTCAAGGTATAGGTTAGCCATGGTTTCCAATTTCTTCTCTCTTTCTTGTAGTTGTCCTTTCAACCATGCATTTTATGCCTCCAACTGAGTTTTCATTATGGCCTTTTTGTCCCTCAGCCTACTTAGTTCTTTGCCCATCTCTTTGAGCTTCTCCTTCATGTGACCTATGTCCTCCACTCCCTTGGACTTGGAAATCTGCATTAATCTATGTGTTCTTTCTCTTTCTTTCTCAAGATCAAAGAATAATGGGAATGTAAAATTTTTGTGGAATGATCCTACCCCGTTCAATAAATCTATAGTAGGAGTCAAGGTTAGGTTGAGGACTAGGTTCCCTTAACTATGGACCCTCCTTCTTTGTTTCTTGCTGCATACTCCCTTTCTTATCCAATTTTTGAGTTTCCTATAAGTTTAGCAGAGTTTCCTATATGATTTCCTTTGCTTCCTGTAGGTCTTGCTGTGTATCCTATATGATGTATTTTCCCTTGGATGAGGCAGATCTAGTCATAGGCCTTCTCACTTAAGTGATATAAGACTTAGGGGAGGTTTTTCCCAAGGATCCTTCACCTTGAGTTTATACGAGATTAGCTATCTTATCCTTCTATTTAGGCAAGTTTTCAATAACAATGGGAACCTTGGTGGGAGTTTTAGGTTTTCCCTACCTTATTTTTGTATTTTTTCTTGTTCTAAAGTACATGGGAGTTTGTCTCTGCCTTTTGCCTTTTTGTTTGATAGGGGTGCTAAGGATAGTGAGGGTAGCTACTTCCTCTTTCTCAGTGGGTTCTCGAGACACCCTTGGTGACTCCTCCTTGTCTTTTTCCACCTCTTTTCCACTGCCCTTTTCATCTTTGTCTTTCTCCTCTTCTTCTCCCTTTAGTTCGTCACCTTGTTCATCAGTTTCCTCCTTGTCATATTCTTCTATTTCTTCACCACTTTCCTTCTCTTTCTCTTCCTCTTATTCCCTCTTTTCTTCTTCTTCATCTATTTCAGTCTCTTCTTCATCCCTTTCACTAGCAATAGGGCTCTTGTCATATTCGAGAGCATTTATATCCTCCTCCATCTACATGTCTCTGAAAATTTCCCGTGTGATATGAATTCTAAGGTTGTGGAGGGAATACTCTATGATGAGTCTAATTAACCCATGATGGGCCAGATGTTGGTAGTCTCCTTCCTTCACCTTCACGCTCATATCTATCAATGATTGAATAAGGAAGTAGGGCATGTTGAGTCTGTGGTGAGGAGATGTGTCTGCTCCAAACCTCAATTCATCAAGAATCCTGAAGTGGTATCCATATAACACACTATACCTACCTTCACATGATATATATTTTATAAGGTGGTAGCTTATTTCATTCCAAGGGTATTGTAGGCTTGCTCTTCTTACTCCATTTTTGTCTTCCATAGCCTATTCTCCCTCTAAAAATAATTTCTTCTTTGCAGTTTGGATATTTCCCTTGTTTCCCTTTCTCGAAGGCACTCCTAAGGGGAGTGTGGTAATTCTACTTATGAGTTCAGGGGTGAGCTCTAAGGAGAGGCTTCTCACCACAATAGTGGCATGGGTCCTAGCTAGTGGAATGAAGGAGAGAGAAAAATCTATGGCTAATTCATCATCATACCCCCTTAATTTCTCAAAGAAACTCATCTAATTATGCCTTGTGAATATTTCTAGCATAAGAGGGTGTTGGTGAATTCTCACAGTGTTGACAAGCTCCCTTCTATAAAAACCCCCTGTCATTTTGTCTGATGGATGGAGGAGTATATATGTCTGAAACAAAATTTTAATGAAGGAGGAAATTGAACTGAAATTCCTGTGGATACAAATCCCTTTTAGTGCAATCAATTTCAAAAAACTAGAAGATTTTTTGTTCCTTTCACTTGTAAAAATGGGAGGAAATGTAGAGCCTACCTCCTTACAATGCTTGATGTAACCAACCCCTGTTTTTATCCCTCTGAAATTGCTCACTGCCAATCCTATAGACTGCCTGACTATCTTGTAGGATTCCTGTGGGATCCTATAGGATTCCCTGTAAAATCATATAGGTGGTCCTGCACAAGAAAAAAATTTAAATTTACCATTGTTGTAGACTGCTGAAGGGCTGAGAGCGACTTTACTAGTGCGAGCCTCAAGAATATAAATGCATATAGGCATGGGGATCAACATTTATTTCCTCTTATGGTTGATTCAAGTGAGGTGGTGTGCTGGAATCTGAGGTACAAATATATATTTTTGGACCGTTGGTCCCACTACCACATCATCATTCTCCCCACCTCGTAATCAAATGCCACTTCGGGCATCTGTAGTCTTAACCGCTTTCGACCTCGTACCCCTTTTCTTTGACTTGATTTCTACCACGTGTGTGAGGACTAACTATTTTATCCTCATTGACTGAACGAAGGTTGCCAAGTTAACTGGACACCTTTCACTTATAAACCAACTCATTCACATTTTTACATCTTTTGATCACATTATGCAAATGAGAGAGTGGAAGTGATATACTTACCTATGGTAACAATACCTTGTTGCAGTTGTTAAAGAAATGAGGCCTCTGCTGCGTGTGGTCTGCATGTGATTTCTCCTCTCTTTTTTATTGTCCTTTGATGATTTTCTTTGATGTGCAGGTACCTGGTGTTGATGATGATGATGCTGCTACTAGGCTCTGGAGGAGATTCTTCTACCTTTGGATCTCCATGCTTGAAACTTGGTGCAACCTATGAGTTCTGTTTTGTGGGATATGCTACTACAGGATTTCCTACAAGATGTCTTGTAGTTGCTTCTCCCTCAAAATTTGTAATCATATTCTACTGTTGGGACCCGATGATGATTAGAATGGGCAGAGAGGAGATATAGGGGTTTGGGAATGCTAAAAAACAACTTTTAGGTGTTGTTCCCTTGCTCTCTGTCTTCTTTTTCTCTATATTTTTTCTTGACAACTAAATTTTTTTGAAACTAATGTTTTTTATGAATGCAGAGTGATCAAGGTGGAGAGAGGTATGGTAATGAGATGGTGATGTAGGAATTTATTTCTTTGACATGGACAAGTCATTTCCTTCCTCTAGGGTTACTTCCTTTAGGATTCCCAAGCCATTGTAATTCCTATAGGATCATCCTATAGGTTTTCACAGGATCCTATAGGTTTATAGGGAATCCTGTAGAGAACATAGAACCCTTGCAAACCAAGGAAAATGAGTGAACAAATGAAAGGAATGGTGGAATTATTAAGGATAATGAATGGAGAAAGAAAAATATGAGCTGAATAGGTCCCTTTTCATTCTCTATTGTTGCTCTGATCATCCTCTTGTTGACTTGCAAGCAATATTTTCATAATTTTTCTTTTCCCTTTTTATTTATATTTTTTTGAAAAACAACTATTCTACCTCCAAGAGGTTTTCATCCTAGCTACTTATCTTAGGCACCTCAAGAGAGGTTTTCACCCAGGGATTTTTTTTTCTCTTTTTTTTTTGACACCATTGGGCCATCTCAAGAGGTTTTCAACCCAATAGTGGGACTCAGGCACCTCATGGAGGTTTTCACCCGATTCTCCTTATTTTTATTTTTTTTCTCAGTGACTTGATGAGGTAGGAGTTGAGACTTGCTCCACCACCATCACTGTTTTGTTGATACCATCAATGAACTCTTGCTTTGACAATGGCCTTTTGTATACTTTCAACCTGTGCCCATTAACAAGTAAAGGAATGGCCTCTGCATCTATGGTTCTGATCTGCACTGAACCATTATCATGACATTTCTCTATGACATAAGGCCCTAACCATCTAGTCCTTAACTTTCCATTAAAGTCTTTATATCTGGAATCATATAAAAAATCCCAATCACTTTCTTGAAATTGCGTGTCCTTGATATTCTTGTCATGCCAAATCTTCCTCTGAATTTGAGTTACCTTTGTGTGTATGAGGGCTTGCATTATGAACTCATCTAACCCATTCAATTGGAGCAATCTCTCTTTATGTGCACTGTTAAGATATAGATCTAGTTGGGTTGCCATACTCAATGTATTGTACTCAAATTCAAGGGAAAATAGGGCATTTTTCCCATAGACCAACTCATAGGGTGTGAATCCAGTGGTGGTCTTATAGGTATGTTGTAGGTCCAAGTGGCCTCAACTAGTCTATCTGCTCAATATTTTCTGCTGCTACTATCCACTTTGCTTAGGATGCCCTCCATCACTCTATTGGTCACCTCCACTTTCCCATTAGCTTGTGGGTGATAAAGAGTGCTGGTCCTATGCTTGATCTTGTGCTGGCTTAACAAGTCTTCAATCATGTTGGATGTAAATTGGTTGCCTTGTCAGTGACCAGTTCTCTAGGGTACCCAAACTTGTAAAAGACATTTTCCCTTAAGAGCTTAGCCACCTTCTCCTCTGTTGCTTCCTTGATTGCCTTGGTTTCAACCCACTTAGTCAGATAGTCAGTGCACACAATGATGTACTTCTTTTGCTTGGAAGGAGGGTCAATAGGTCCAATGAAATTTATGCCCCACTTGTCAAATGGTTCGAAAGTCACTTGAGGTTGCAGAGGCATTTCATCCTTTAGAGTAGGCTTTCCCATCCTTTGGCACTAATCACACTGACTAGTATATCTTTTCCCATCTTGATGAAGAGTGGGCCAATAATAACCAGCTTGTAACACCTTGAATGATGTCCTCTTTGCTACAAAGTGACCTCCACAAGGAACATCATGACAGGCTAGAAGGATGTCAAAGACTTCCTCCTCCCTGAAACATCTTCTTAGAATTCGATCTATGCCTAGTTTGAAAATGTTGACCTCAACCCAATTGAATGGGGTACTCTTCTTCACAATCTTGCTTTTCTCTTTGGAGGACAAATTTAGTGGGAACTGTGTCGATACCAAAAAGTTTGGTATGTCAGCAAACCATGGAGAGAGAACTGAAATGGTGAATAAGTGTTCATCCAGTAACTGATCATCAACCATTCCTTCCTCACCTGCAAGCAAAGTTAATCTGGACAAAAAATCTGCAACAACATTTTCCTTGCTAGACTTATCAACAATGGTTAGATCAAACTGTTGTAATAAAAGTAACCATCTAATAATCCGAGCATTCACATCAGGTTTATTCATTAAATATTTGATTTCATCATGGTTAATATGTACAAATGTTTGATAACCTATAATATAATGCCTAAATTTTTTCAATGGATGCACAATAGCCAGGAGCTCCTTTTCAGTCATTGTGTAGTTCAGTTCAGCCTTTGACAGATTCTTACTGATAAAGTAAATGGCATAAGGCAATTTTTTATCTATCTAACCTAGAGCTACTCCTATGGCTTTGTGTGAGGCATCAACATGTATATGAAAAGGAAGGACCCAATTTCAGCCTCGAAGAATTAGTGCAGTGTTTAACTTGTCCTTTAGGGTGTCTAGGGCCTCTTGACAACTTTTTGACTGTACAAACTCAGAGTCTTTGGCCACCAACCCAAATAAAGGAGAAGCTAACTTGCTGAAGTATTTTATAAACCTTCGATATTATACAACTAACCTAGGAAACTTATGACATCTCTCTTCTTTTGTGGAGGTGGGACCCTTTGGATGATAACTATTTTGTTTGGGTCCACCTGCAGTCCTTGTTGGGATATTGAATGACCTAGCACAGTCCCTGCAGTCATTAAGAACTCACATTTTTCAAGACTAAGAGACAAGTTCATTTCAATGCATTTGTTTAGTATCTTACCTAAGTTGGATAGAGCCTCCTAGAAATCACATCCATAAGGTGTAAAATGATCCATATAAATCTCTATTGCATCATGGACTAACTTGGCAAAGATACTCAAGACTGCTATCTAGAAAGTGGCAAGAGCATTGCATAGGCCAAAAGGAAGGACCCTATAGGTGAAAGTACCCCAAGGACAAGTGAAGGTGGTTTTATCCTAGTCTTCTGGGTTGATCTGGATTTGATTGTACTCGCTAAATCCATCTAGGAAAGAGAAAAAAAAATTCCCTACCAGGCCATCTAGCACTTGGTCGATGAAAGGTAGAGGGAAATGGTCCTTCTTTGTGGCTTTGTTTAACTCTCTGTAATCAACAAAAATCATCCACTTACCATTTTTCTTTGCAACCAACACCAAAGGAGAGACCCACTCATTATTGAAGATAGGGTAAATGAATCCTGCATCTAACAGCTTTTGGAGTTCTTCTTTGACTATATCTTTGAGAGCTGGATTAATCCTCCTTTAGGGTGGTTGGACTAGTTTTCAACCTTATTTGATATAAATGTGGTGAGTACAAACTGAGGGGTGCACTTCGTTCATTTCTTTGTAACTCCAAGCAAAGGCATCTAGGTGTTCCTTTAGCATGTTGCACAACTTTTCTTCTTGGTGAACAAAAAGAGATGGGTTGGTTTTCAAAGTTCTCTCAAGGCAGAATTCTATAGTTTTGACATGGATAGGGTTGGAATCTGCTAAGTATAGATCAATCTGATGGTTGTTCTAGGTTTCCTTTACTACTTCTTCTAAGGACAATGTACTGGGATTTGGACTTTGGAGTATGTGTTCAATGAAATCATCTTCATTCGGTTTTCCCCCTCCCATGGTTGTTTCCAAGGTATAGAGTTGGGCAGAATAAAATTCATCTTCTTCCTCCTCTTCCAACCATAAAGGTAAGTCATGTTCTAGAGATGGCTGAGTAGGAGTATATAAGACTAAATTCTTGGACATATGCCCATTCTTGATAGTCATATTTCTAGCCTTGAAGCTAATGTAGGCATCCACAATGGCTAGCCAGGGCCTCCCAAGGATGACAGGGTAACTAGTAAGCTTAGCCTTAGGCTGGAGAACTAGGAAATCTGCAGGGTATTCTCAAGAGTCAATGGAGACCATCACATCCTCCACAATCCCCTCAAGGGTCACTTTGGAGCGATCTGGAGCATGGTGTCCTTGGGCATCACATTAATGGAAGCCCTAAGATCAATCAAAGTGTGTGGGACAATGGTGACATTGATGTGCACATCTAATATAGGGCTTCTAGGGTCCAAATAATTTGGACAAATTACCTACCCCAGCATTAAGTCAGATAACTATCCAATGACATCAATGGTAGGTGCATTTCTTCTTCGCCTCATTGGATGCTTGAAGCACTTCTCCTTGATCAACTTGTTGTAAATAGGAACATCTTTTATAGCTTGGAGAAATGGAATTTTGACACATATTTTTCAATTCTCCTAGACGTTTGGTCTCTTCTAGAGTAGGCTAGAGTGGTTGGGTTAATCTCTTAGGAAGGGTGGTGGACTTACTTTAGGTATGCTTTACTCCCTTTCGTACTCGACCTCCCTGGTTGGAGGTAGAGGTTGGTTGTTTGGGAGAAATCTCCCAGATCTCATGTTGATTTCCTAATTTTTCATATAATAAGCTAGATAGGATGTCTCTCCAATGTAAATTGGTTGTTCCTATCTATTGTTAGGGTTTGGAATTGGTTGGGAAGGCATCTGGGGATGTTTAGGTGGAGTAGAGTGTAAAATATGTGGTTGAGCAGGTGGTGAAGGCAATAAAGATGGAGCATTGTTGTATGGGGGCCTCCACCCCTGGGGTGGTGCATTCCACTGAGGTTGTGGCAGAGCATATGGTTGAAATGATTGGTTGGTTGGCTGGGAATGATACTAAGGTGCAAAGGACCAAGGAGGAGGTGTAGACTAGGAAGGATGAGTAGGGGCCCCCCAAGAGGGAATGGATGTGGCCTGATTGGGGTTTTAATATGCATGGTATGACCCTTGGATGCCCTGCTGGTATGACCATGGCCCATGAGGTCTCCTTTGGTTTATGTAGCAGAGTTATTCAGTTATCCCTTCATCTCCTTAATATACATCTTTTAGTCCAAGTAGAGAAGGGAACTTGTCTGTGGAGTGGTTTTCTTCATAGACTGAGCATATTTCCATCGAATTCAATAGACATTCATTCCTAGGGTGCCTCCTAGTGCATCTCAGGTAGAAAATGGCTAAGGCTCTCTCTACTTCCTCCTATTTTCTCTTAATGTGCATAGTTTCCATCTGTAGGGCAAGGGTTTGCAGCATATCACTCTTGAAATCCTCCAACATGTTTCCAATTTCACCCTTGATGGATGCATTGGAAGAGGATGGACTGACCATAGGTTGACTACCCGTACCCTTTTTCCTAGCTGCCCTAGAATGGTTTCTAAAGACAACCTTGATATCCTCATAGGGTAACTTGCAGATGTCCCCTCCTGCTAAGAAGTTTAGGATACCCAGAAGATCTTCACTTACTCCTCTAAGCAGGACTAGCTTCAGTGGCTCAGGGTCAAGTTTGCACTTGGCCCTTTTGTAGCTAAGCTAGAATCTTTCTTCATAATCCTCTAGAGATTCATCATGCCCTAAGGTCATCCTAAAAATTTCCTCTTTAGTGTCTTTAGACCTACAATAGTCTCGATACTTGTTGATGAAGGCTTGCTGCATTTGAGCCCAAGTGGTGATGCTATCCCCAGGTAAACCCATGAACCAGTGCAAAGCTTCATCCTTGAGAGTGGATGGGAATAGTTTCAACTTCTGCTCATCATTGGTGTAGTCATAATTCGGCATATGACAAGAAATTCAAATAAGAAAGTTTCTGGATATTTTGTGGTCAGGCCATGGAAATGAGGAAGGGTATAGGGGCTTATATTCTTCATCTTAGTATCTCCATTGGTTTCCCTGATGGGGAAGGCACCCTCAATTCTTTCTCTATTTCCTCTATCATTTTTATTTTCAGAGATTGGATCAGTAAGAATGGGTTCTTTTTCTTCTTCTTCCCCTATAGGTTCTTCAAATATTTCAGCTTTCTCATGTTGGGTGTAGGATCCCCCAGAGTAATTTTGGGGCTAGAAGCCCATATTTCCATCAAATGTTATAATCCAAGTGTAAAGACTCCACATTTTGTGGTTGCAAAGTGCATAGGTGTTAAAGAGTCATAGGGTTGTCTGACCTTATTTTGGAAATGTAATGTTGCCTGTAAAAGATCTACCCATGGTTCGCGAACCATGGGATTGTATAAATAGAGATAACCTCTAAGTAGTTTGGTAACAAGGAATAGAAGATAGACACATGAAGATATGATATATGAGAGATAGCTCTGAGGTAGAAGTCTTAGTTTGGGTTGTAGCGTAGGAAGAGTCTCTACAGCTAAGTGTGCAGAGGCCTAGGGTAGAAGTCCGCAACTAAGTGCATAGACCCCTGTAGTTGAGTGCGCAGGGTAGGTCGAGTTTGTAGTCGTCTGGAATTATCAATAAAGAGAAGTATTCTATAATTTCTGCGTCTTTATTTCCTGTTTATGCATCTTTTTATGTTGGGTATGAATTTCACTTATAATTCTTATATGATGCGCGAATGTATGTAAATGTGTTGGTTAAGTGAATGCAAGTAAGAACATATGTTTATACGAAGCTAACTAAGATTGGTTAATAAGCTAAGTAAGACACTTAGCCTAGTTTGGGAGATATCGTAGTTCGCAACCCTAGCAACACGAAAGTCCCTAAATTGTAGGTTAGGGCTACGTGAAAGCCAATTGTATTGTTTCACGAAGGTACTGAAGGGTGGAACAGAGAGCTAATCAACCTACATGAAGGCAGGTATAGCTAGAATAAACCAACATCACAACCATCTCTGGGTGTGGAAACTTGGTTCCAACATCCCCCCATACTGCTTTGGGTGAGACTTTAGTCCGTGCTCCGCGAGCTGATGCCGAAAGGTCCGGTAGTGTAGGGATTTGTTTGGCTAACTAATGCTAAACCTGGGTCAAGCCCCCTCAAGACAACAAATGGTTCCATTGTCAGGACCAGAATCTGCATCAGAGATGTGTGATGTCATATCACTAGAATCCAACTAAAAAGGAGATTGGAGACTGGTTCGATAGAAAAATCCACAAATTCGCGGCACAGGAGAAAAGAAACCCGTGACTGACAAAGGAACAGTGGTTGGACTGGTACCTGTATATGGAGATCCATGATATCTTTTTTTGCTCTTTCCCTATTGAGCTATACGAGTGGATAGCAAAGCTAGCAAATAGCCAAGGAAGGGGAAACTTGACGGTCCTATTGTGTGGACCCCAGAGCTAGTGCGAAGGTTGGAAGCATCAGAGGATAAGATCATCTGTGTTGTCAATCATTGGCTCGATTGCATCATAGGAGGATTTGTTACTAATTCGAGGTTGATATCTCAGTCAACTATAGTGAGGCAGAGTGATGCTTTTTCAAAGGACTGCAAGGTAAGTATGTAAAATCTTTGAATACTTGGATTAAAATGTTGTTGCGTGAAAAATGGGTTATGCAATTACGTTGATGTTCAAAATTACACGAACTTGAAAAATTTAAAGAAATGAAGGAAATAAGGGTTCAGAGTATAGCCCCTTGATTTCACCTCCGCGAAGGGACGAAGAAGTGATAGCGAAGGTTTCTCCGTGAAGTTCTATATAGTTAATAAGACAAGGATTCTTGCAAATACCACCTCCACACACACCACCTCTGACTTCACCACCATCTCCTTCAACTTCACTCATACCACCTCCAGCTCCACCACGGTTTAGTATGGCAAATATAGTGAAGTTTCCTTTGTTCAAAGGCTTGGGAAATGAGTACTCGAACCAATTCTGGTTCATTGTGAGCGTTGTATGGGAAGCTCAAGGTGTTATAGATGATCACATAAAGAAGGTGAAACTGGCTATTGTTCTACAAGATCAAGCGCTAACTTGGTATATTAAGTACTCTAACGATAACCCGAATGCTGGAGTAGAAAACATGCAGGCAACACTAAATAGGGAATTTAGCAGGCCTAAATCTGAGGCACTGTTACACAAAAATATCATCACCATGACTATTTACAGTCAATATGGGTCTATCATCACTTATACTGGCCTCCTAAGCAAGTCTCAGACCCTAGCTCTTCATGTCAAGCTTTGAAAATGAGAGAAAGACATTGAAAATCAATAAAACTCTAGTTCCGCACTTTCTCTCACTTTTGCCTGCGGGCCCACACTCTTTGTTCATATTACCTGCATATATGCACACTCTGTTTGTAAAGGGGTGGGTGCGTACCCCTGTCAAATTAAAAAAGGCACAAGTTTATTCTAAAAAGCTCACTTTGGGTTAACTCTATATGTTTCTAGAAGGAATTTTGACATGGATTGTTCGCTCCAAGGTGGTTCATGCATCCCAAAAGAGAAGGAGCTAATCCCTTGATAGGAGGAGCTATCCCTTTGAAGGAGGGCTTTATCCCTTTGAAGGAGGACCTAGTAACTTCCCTCCATTGCACTATAAATTAAGGCATTGGGTCAGTTGCTAGAGAGGTTAGAAGCTGAACATTTTGAGGGTAAATGCTGATGGAATTGGGACTTCCTAGTTAAACTTGAGAGGAGAGATCACATACCTTTTGGTTTCATTGGGAAGTGAGTCAAACTTGTCAAAGTAGAGGATACTTCTTGTCAGACCCTGGGAGGAGCTTGTACAACATCAAGGCACAGGTTGTAAAGTTCTTCTTTCATTTGAATTAATACAATCAGATTCATTTTTCTCAACAAATTGCCTTATGTGGTTTGTTTCATAATCTCCTTGATCATTATGATGAATATGCTTTATGATATTGGCTTTTCAGGTGCTATTTAATTTGTTTGCTTGTTTGTGTTTGCAAACTTACACTTCAAGGAAGCTCATTTGGAGCGAGGGGGCGAGGCTTCCATAAACTTGCATTGGACCCAAGGTAGGCCTAAAACACTTGTTTGCCTTTGTTTTTAATTGCATATTTAGAGAAAGATAGTTTTTGATTGGCTTGCTTGTCACTAGATATCTTTAGATACTAGGAAGGTCGATCTTGTCTGCAACCTCGACTCATTGCGTGTCACAAAATGGCGACTCCACTGGGGATATCATCATTTATCTCCAAACCCAATCCTTTCGGCTAGATATTTCACGATCGGAACGTCGAAAAATATGAATCCAGTCCCAAAAATTCAAAATTCTTGGAGATACTCTTTATCGTCGTGGGGCGGACTCTGTTTTTCGACGTTGTTTGACTCATGAGGAAGCTGAAAGAGTCCTAAATGACTATCACTCTGGAGCGTGTGGCGGTAATATGTCTGGGTATGCCACAGCCCAAAAGATATTGCGTGTTGGCTATTTTTGGCCGTCTATGTTTAAAGATTGTATTATTGCCGTCCGAAAATGCCACAACTGCCAAATTTTTGATCGAAAGATGCGCGCTCCACCTACTCCTCTTCACCCTATAATTCTCGTTGGTCCTTTTGCCAAATGGGGTATCAATTTTATTACATGTAACCCTCACCCGGCCGGGGGGCATGCGTATATTATCCTTGCGGTAGATTATTTTACCAAGTGGGCCGAGGTGATGCCTACATTTGAGGCAGACGGCAAAACATCTGAGATTTTCGTATTCAATCATATAATTGCTAGGTTTGGTGTTCCACAAGCGATTATCACTGATCATGGGCATCATTTTCGAAAAGTTATGATGACTAAACTTACAGGCCAACTTGGCTTGCGTCGCGACAGTTCAACTCCTTATTATCCACAAGCTAATGGCTTGGTTGAAGCCATCAACAAAGTTCTAGTCATCATGATCCGACGAATCATTGGGATTCGTTGCTCAAATTGGCATAACATGCTATTTTCAGCGCTTTGTGCGTATCGAACCTCAGTAAAAACGTCGACAGGTTTCACCCCTTTCCAACTAGTTTATGGTTTGGAAGTTGTGTTACCTATTGAGTGCGAAATCCCGTCATTGCGAATGGCCATCGAGTTACTTCTAGCCACTTCTGAAGAGGAAAGACGTTTGTTATACTTGGCTTAGCTAGATGAGAATCGATGCGATGCTACATTAGCGATCGAATCTCATGCAAAACGTATTAAAGCTCAGTATGATCGAAATGTGACCCCTCGAAATTTTTCGGAAGGAGATCTAGTCTTATTGTACGATCAGGCAAATGATAAATTAGGTGCCAGAAAATTCGTGCCTATGTGGCATGGTCCTTATGTTGTCGAGCGAAAGCTAGCAAAAGGGGCCTATGAATTGGTAGAGTTTGACGGGGTCTCTTTAGGTAAACCCAAAAATGGTCTTTACCTGAAGAGGTATTATGCTTAAATGAGTGTGGAGATTTTTAGTTAGGTTATTTTTCTTTCTAGCTGGTGTGTTTTAGATTAAAAGGTGTACTTAGCTTAGAGAGTGTTTTTCGTCATTATTCCCGCTTATCTTAGTTTTACTCTTGATGTCGCAGATGTCGACGCCTCTCCAAACATACATTGGTTTCGCTGATGGTGCTTGTCGTAGTACATGGAATATTTCTTCCGCAGCTTGGGTTATTTATTCGCCCTCTGACGAGTTGGTATCTATGCATGGGGTAAGCCTCAATCAAACAACAAACAACATTGCAGAGTATAGTGCAATGATTGAGTTATTATCTGAATCTATTTCATTTGGGATTTAGAGTTTGATAGTGAGGTTATATTCTGAACTCGTTGTATTATAGCTTAATAGAGTATACGCCATTAGAAATCCAGTATTATTGAGATTATTTTTTAGAGTGCATCTCTTAGAAAGTGAATTTGGCTATATTGAATATCACCATATTCCAAGATCTTTAAATACATTAGCAGATGCAATTGCTTCTCAAATGTTAAGTAGACATGTGCAATAATCATACAAGTAAATTTAAAAACATTCCATAACATATTTAACAAGATAAGCTGGCAATAGTGATATAATATAATATAGGAGTGTGTCAAAATATACATCTTCCTCGATCATAGGTTGAAAAACACCTTATGATCGGCAAAAATGATAAGTACAAAAAGCAAAAATGTCATAGGTGACTACAATAGGGGATCATCCCATCACTGGTGATGATCTCGATACGAAACCACTGCATGGACCACCTTACAAAGGAACCTCCTAAAAGGTCCTAGGACCCCAATCACATAGCGCTGAAGACGACGAGGAATGTCATCTATGATGTTCTCTGGTATGTCCCCTGTCAAGTGCTCTAGATGGATCTCCAACTTGGCCAAAGTCTCTACTGATTCGTCTTGTGGGGCTGGTGCTGGTGCAGCTGGTTGTTTCCTCTCATAAGGCTGGAGAGCGGCCGGTCGCCGTGGTCCTACATCTGCATTTGAAACTTTTACTATCAGTTTTGGGACGAGATAAAAACAAAAAAAATAATAAAATTAGGAAATGTTGGAAATGATTTTACTTGAGTCATCCCATTGCTCTCCTGGTGGAAGAGCCATGTCTGGGTCGCCACGAAAATCTACCCCAGCATAAGGAAAGTCCTGGATAGAAAAAACCTGGTTCTCCAACCATTGGAAATACTCACGTTTGAACCGAATGACCTCTATCCCCTCATCAAGATGGCGGGCCATAACTGCAACCCATCGCATCAGTTTGGGCTCTCGAGGAAGCCCGGCTCCAACAGTGAGGTGTTGCGGGATCAACATCAGAACCCTCTCTAGACCAAAACTCACTACTATAGCACCATATCCAAAGGTCTTCAGTTGTCCGTTTTTGGCCCTGGACAGTTGGCCTTTCACATTAGCCAACACAGCATCGCACCAGTTGAAAATGGTGCCTCGAAAGCAATCAACTACCATTTGCATCTGGGATCCAGTGGCTATGTGTAGTGTTGCACTACCGCAGAGTTTGGTAACTGTAAACCCAATCACCATGAGTTCAGGATGAGATATGGTCTTGATATCTATCCCTTTGTCTCGGTTTGGACATTGCAGTACTCTAGCCGAAGGCTCTCGACAGACTGGCCACCTGCCCTAGCCCCGAATAGAGTCAAATTTTCACCTCTCCTAGGCAAACCGGTCAAAAATATATATATCTGCCTGCTCTATTTCGAGCTGGTGCCCACCAATGAAGAAGCACTGGTCCTGTATACTCCATCTATCAACCAGCCACCACAGGAAGTCCACCTGGGCCCTCATGCCAGGTATGGCCCAGAATTTGTACAAGCCACATGCCTCCAATGCATCAATCGAAGGTTGATGATTCATCGCGGCAAGATCTACATCCTCATGCTCCCATTCTTTCCAATCAAGCATGATGTTTATCCTACATCCAGTAAAAAGGCGAATTAGAATATATAAAATTGAATTCTTTGGGTAATTTTTGAGTTAGTTAGGTTTTAAAAACCTTTGCACGGGGTACGCACCCTCTTGTTAGGGACAGTGCATGAGGCCCGCACCTTGCCTTCACGGCAAGTGCGTACCCCCAAATTTCTTCCCATTGTAAAAAAGTCGGGGTACACGGGTCCCCTGTGGTAAACCCGCGGGCCCCCGCGCGCGGGTTTTGAAACGTAAAAACCTCCTAAAAAATAAAATAAACCCCTAAAAAACAATTTGAAATGGATAGAAATGAAGAGTAGGATGATGTGGATTAACTGGAGGAGACGACGTTCAATTCCGACAGACGGATTTTTCACAATCTTCACGGGAAGTTTCTGGTCAAAAGATATTTTTTCTCACCCAAATCTCAAACGGTAAAAATGAATGGTCAAAAGTCCTTTTTATAAGTTTTTTGAGTAAATAAATTGTAAATTTGTTTATGTTTCACTTTGAAAAGGTAAGTTTTGCGACATTTTTACCCATTTTAAACAGGTATGAGTAATGTTTGAGTTTATGTTCAGGATAACAGATTTTTTAAGCGAAATCGGTCGTTTTCAACGAAAAAACATTAGAGTCAACTTTAAGCTCTTTCTGACTCCTAAAAATGAAAATATTGCCGAGTTTTTCTTTTTAAGCTCGTTAAAACGGAACTAAAAAGACAGTCCTCTTACAACCCTTTTCTGACCGTAAAAACACGAAAAGGTTGCCAGATTTTTGTCGTTTCAAATTCGATATTGGTCATAAAACAACGTGTCATTGATCGCTTTTTTACTTTTTCAGATCAGAGGCACCAATTACAAAAAGTACTCCTTGGTCGTAAAATATCAAGCGGTTCTCTCAAGTATTATTTTATACTTTTTTGAGCTTGGGAGACACAAATTTACGAAAAAGGTCAACCCTGGAGTCTTCTTAAGTTTTTTCAGACTCTCTAAAATTGAAAAATGCCGAGTTTCTCCTATACTGGACTCGTTAAATTTCGACAGTAAAGGACCTGTTCAATTACAAACAGGAACAGACGACTCCTTCTTAGGGTTCGAATTTAAAGTAAGTTGGACTCATCCTAAGGATGAGCTTATAATCAAGCATATGTTATCCTCCTCAAGCTTGTAAAAAATAAAGAGGTACTTGCCAGAAATGGTGGGGGAAAAGAGAGAAAAATGAGCCTGTTTGTCATACTTTGTAACCACTCTTGGACACGACACTTTCATTCACCTGGGTTGGGAAATCATTTGCCTAACAGTTGATCAAACCACATTGAAAGTCTTTAGCCGGTTTCTAGGTATTAACTTTGGGTCAATTGTCACCAAACCATCTGCTGTGTCGTTATGTGTTCAAGAGGTTAGTGAAAATTAACCATTCATATGCAAAATATCTGTCATCCATCTTGACCATCCTTGAGTCAGTCCTTGCAACTAAATTTCTTCAAACTTGATCCATGATTTCGTGTTGTAGGCTTGTCTACGATGGATCGCTTTCTATCGACTTCAGCTCTTTATCTAGAAAGATGATCTAGAAATCGCCAGTACCTTGGGATCTGCATACCTCAATGGTAGGTTTCTCGTCTTCGACGATAGGTTGCATCATTGACCTTCGATCGAAGAATTCCGTGACATGTTCGACATCGACACATCTAATCACATCTCATGGATTGTACTGAGTACTTTGAGAGCCATTGTCATTATTGGTGGTTTCCCTCACACTTGTTAACAATTTACATCATTGACTGGTAATCAA
>APFE030217479.1:0-11022 GCA_000404065.3 Pinus taeda | reverse complement strand
TTAAGCCTGATTGTGCCAAGCCTTGATGGCTTGATTTTTGATTGGTCTGCAAAGTATACTGCTCCATCAACATTGTCAATGAAATCTTCAAAAAAATCTTTTCTATGAGTCATGTGGCAGGTTGCTCCTAAATCAAGCAACTAGTCATTTTTCCAAGAAGCAAGTGAAGCACTAAATAAATCTTCATTTACTCCAATGTTACATTGTGCCACAACATAGTGAGCGGATTCAGGTGATTTACCTTTTTTTGTACCATCAGTTTTACCTTTTTGTTGGTTTCTTTTTTTCTCAATTTTGTCCCATGGTAGCTTGCATGTAGAGGCATCATGTGATCCATTTCTTTTGCAGCGAATGCAATGCAAATCTGCCTTTTCTCTTTGAGAATGTCTGCCCCCCCTGCCTCTGAAATATCTTCCTCTTCCTCTTCGACCACCTCTTCCTCTTGAAGAATCTTGAGTAGGATGTTTTTCTTTATGAGAAAGGCACACATCCTCTTCAGAAGATTCTGGGGCTGTCTTCTTTCCAAAAGCTTTCTCTCTTTTAGCAAACTATTTCACAAAAGAGTCAAAGGTGATATTTTTGATATTTCCATTTGCTTGCAATGACTCAAGATAATTGGAGTAAGTAGAATAAAGTGCCTTGAGAAAAGCGATAAGAGGAATATCCAATTCAACCTTAGTGGATTTGATATCATGCATTATAGACTTTACTTCAGATGCAAGAGCAAGAGGATCATTATTTTTGCAGTTCAAGAGTGAAGAGTTTAATCATGAGTTGAACAACTTCAAGTGCAGAATGTGAGTCATAGAGTTCTTTCAGCTTTTGTAAGGCTTCAAAGGTAGTTGAATATGACGAAATATGGCGACTCACCTTTTCATTTACAAATGTTGCGATTAATGCATAAGCTTTGATGTTCTTGTTTTCCCAAATAACGAGCTCTTTGTCTGAGGTAGGTTATACAGGTTCATTGTCTCCATCTCCGACACACACTCCTTTCAACAGCTCATTGAAAATGAGGGTGTGATTTATCATCCGGGTCCATTCAAGATAGTTCTCCTTGTCAGTGAGAACTATTCCCACCATGGATATGATTAAATGCATACTTTAACAAAAAAAACTTATACTGCAAAATTTTACTCTTAATGGGAAAGAAAAATATGGTGTCAATACAAAAAACTCTGTAAATATACAAAACTTTATAATGCATTCAACTGGACAATGCTCCAACAAAGGTACGTTTGCATTTTCTCACAATCAAGAACGCAATAACAACGGACAAGTCTTCTCACAATCACCAAGGGGCGGTGAGCGTTGATTGTAAGGCGCAGTTGGCATTCTCGGCTGGTGCACTCACATGCACATGAACATAACAATGAGAAAACGAGTCTATATTCCCAATAAGAGGCCTTGAGCTTTGATACCTCCTTAGAAACTTGAATAGATGAGGCCCACAAAATGTAACTAATTACGAAAACCAATTGCACAAATGAACGAACCTTGAAGCATGTGTTTATAGTGAAACCCTAATAGAAAAAAGCATCATCAAAATTTTCTCGCTTCAAAATGTTTCATCGTGCCTCCACGCATGAGCTCGGAACCCTGGTGCTAAGGAAGTGAAACAGTGTGTTATTGGGTAGCGTTTGAAGGAAGTGAAACAGTGCGTTATTGGGTAGCGTTTGAAGGAAGTGAAACAGTGCGCTGTCAAAGGTGAGGTCGTGGGTTTACCCGCATGGCGCAGTGGTAACACGACTTGGGTATCCTTCTTCCGCCCCTCAGACAAGAACTGACAGACCATATATGGTTTTGTGAATAACAGAAACGCAAAGACAAGCTCATTTGGATGGCGGAGGTGGAGAGTTGCAGCGGCAGCCACTATGGTGGCAGCATGATAGCTGTGTAAACAGTGACTGAGAATAGTTAGAACCTGGGCTGCAAATGGACAGCGAAAATCTCAGACTCTAAATTATATGGACAGCGAATTATAGACAAGCGTACAGGCACTGAATTATATGGACAGCAAAATATATAGACAAGCATACAGGCACTGAAGTATATGGACAGCGAATTATAGACAAGTGTACAGGCACCGAATTATATGGACAGTGAATTATATGGAGGAGCAGCACTTTTATATGGAGCAGTGCTTCTATATGGAGAGCAGAGAAGCAAACTAGGGAGTTACAAAGGACATAAAAGCTAAAAAAAAAGGAGCTTGCTCTGATACCATGTCAGGCCAGGCAGTAACTCCTCAAGGCAAAAATGATTCGTATGTATTATTCCATCAGGTAGGTCTTCATTATATACATGAGAGAGAGACTGTTCAGTTTATCTCCTGATGGTTGTTCATATTACTTATTTATCTATTTACATATATTCACCCAATCATGAAGATTAGGTGTCAACAATTTTATTTAAAATTGAGAAAATTATAATTTGAAATTATTGAATTAGCATAATTTGAGTGTTTTAATTTTTTTTCAAAATGCTAAATCTTATAAATTTGAGGCTTATGTGATCTATATTTTGTATGGAGATATCTTCCGTTGTTTGAGACTCTTTGTTTGTGTTTGTGGGATAAGGGCCCCACTAAGTCTATGAAAACACTCTTTGTTTGTGTTTGTGGGATAAGAGACCCACTAAGTCTATGAAAACATACATACACTACCTCTCTGGTTTTAAACCTGTAACCTCTTGAAAAAAAACACATACTCTTAATCATTAAACTTACTCAAAATATATATACAAACTAAACCAAAAAACTTTGCTGCAAAAGAGATCCCAGAAAAGTTGAAAATATCCTATTTAATGGTTTTTCGACCTTTTTTCTTTGGTGCAGACTATATACGTTTTGTACAGCAATGAAGGCACTTTGAAGTTGCCCTATTGCATTACAATTACAGGGATGGTTTGCAGCATATTTGCATTTGGCATTCCACATTTATCGGCTTTGAGACTATGGCTTGGTGTTGGAACATCCCTGAGTCTAATGTATATTATCATTACACTAACGTTATGTATCAAACAGGGTATTTTTCCTTTATCATTTTCCTTCCTCTTATCAGAGTTTTGTTCTCATGTGAAATTCATTACATATTTATGACTGCTAGGTATAGACATGTTAGATGTTATAGCCTGTGATTGATAATATTGTAGAGATGGGTAATAACATAAAATCAAAGAAAATTTCTGATTACATGTTGGTAATTTGGTTCGGATATGTAGGTATGAATAGCCCAGAAAGAGACTATCAGATTCATGGTTCAACTCGAAGTAAAATTTTTAAATGTATTGGTGCTGCTGCCAACCTTTGCTTCCTGTACAACACAGGAATACTTCCAGAAATACAGGTATCCTGAAAGACTATCATATAAAGATTAACTAAGTGCAAAACCAGTATATTTTTTATTTTTTGTAAATAGTTTTAATCATATTCTCATGACGGAGAATGGTTGTTTTAAGTATATTCTCAAAGTAAAATATGTCAATTGCAGATTGTTTGAATTCAAAGAATATGAAATAAAGTCATAATATTCAATGAGCATTAGCAAAGTCAGGTATAGACTTGGCTCATCTGGCTAACACTATTTTCCTGCTACAATTTTTTGGCAGGCAACAGTAAAACGTCCCTATGTAAGGAACATGCAGAGAGCATTATACATGCAATTCACAGCTGGGATTGTGATATTCTACTCTATTACCTTCGTAGGATACTGGGCATTTGGTTCAGCAACAACTTCATATCTTCTCAATGCTGTACATGGGCCTAAGTGGGTTGTCACTCTGGCAAATGTTGCTGTTTTTTTTCAAACTGTGATATCACTACATGTATATACTCAACAAACCCTCATCAACCCTAATTCTAATAATTTTTTCAGAGAAAAAAATATATATATATTACAAGTACATAGTTCTTTGTCCTTTCTTCTCATCTTGACTATTAAAAAAAATGATCATTACATCAGCTCATCTTGACTCTTACAAGTAAACATATGAATCAAAATAAAAAATGCTACAGATATAATTCGTGATATTGTATCTGCTAATACAGTCATTACTAATCCTATCGTTTATACAGTTCTTCCATAAAAATGCTAATGCTAAAAACAAGTAAATTGTAATAGCTAGGAAGAAAGTACCGTCCTGTTGTCATGCTGGTATATTGCATAGTGGATGACTCCAGGTGTTGCTGTTGTTCCTCTTTTGGAAAGCATGTCAGCAATGTTGCTCTGCTCCTTGAAGATGTCCTCATAGGAGATGTGTAAAAAGGAGCATTTTAATATGCTGATGAGCTTTATCCAATAAGAGAGCAGTGGAGGCTGAAAGCCATTGAGCCCTCTGATCCAATCTATGCCGCCTTGGAATCTCCGAATACCTGTAAATCATCCGTGAAGAGGACACCCCAAAGAGCAATGAGCTCTGCCTTGTTGTTGGAACCCTTACAACTTTCCCACCAAAAATGATAATAACAGCCAGGCTCTGTGACAATGAGGGCACCACATCCACATTAACTATTGGCACATGCTCCATCAAAGAATCCAACCTGGAGCTTTTGCCACACATCCAGTTTAATATTCTTACTCGGTTTGATTAAATGTTTCTTAGAACCTATCTCAGAGAAGTATGCCCTAATCCCCAAACTGTATGCCTTATATCTACCTTTTTTTTTTTCAAAAATCCTCCTGTTCCTACGGCCCCCAATGCCCCCAATATTATAGAAGGGTAAGGAACAGAACTCATATTGAGTGGCAAACCAGTGTTTAAAACATGCCTCCAGTAAAAGTTGGATCCAGTTTCCACCAATATGTAAAGTTTGAAGAACAGAATGCCATATTTCGAAAGCAATAAGACCACTCAAAAAGAGATGAGTTACATCCTCCGAATGGAGCGTACAAAGAGATCCTAACCCTCATATGAACAAAATGCAAACCCTCATTAACCCTAACCCTAATTCTAATTCTGTATACGCAAAATGCAAAACTTCAATTTTGTGTACGCAAATTTCAATTTGAGAATGCATTTTCACTAAGTTCATGCTTACAGATATTTGCAAGCCCAATGTACGAATTCTTGGATACAAAGTTCGGGAAAAGCGATCAAAGCATTTATTCTGTGCACAACTGGACGGTTAGGTTGGTGGCCCGAGGTAGTTACCTAGCATTAAGCACATTTGTTGCAGCACTACTTCCATTTATAGGGGATTTTTCAAATCTGACTGCTTCAATCAGCACGATTCCTTTAACATTTGTACTGGCAAACCATATGTACATTAAGGTGAAGGGAAAGGAATTGGGTGCATTGCAAAGATCTTGGCATTGGGCGAATATATTGGTTTTTTCCTTGCTCGCTGTAATGACATCCGTGGCTGCTGTGCGCCTCATCATCTTGAACTTCAAAACATACCATGTCTTCGCTGATTACTGATCATTTCTGTATTTTTGTATCCAGTGATCATGATTCCACAGGACAGTCATTTAAAAGTTATAGTCAGCTATGTAGTCAAATATGCGAAAATTGTATCGAGTTTGCAATTTATAGAATTGTGATTTGCCTTCCTGAGTTTGAAAGAACAGCACGTCGCCATGGTCGATCACTGGTCCAATAATTCTTAAGAAGCATGGCTTACCATGCTTGAAACTTTTTATTCTTGAGACTCTCGAGAATTGTAAGTTTCAGATTAAGATTTTATTAAATTCATTTATATATTTAAAAATGTTTGCAGTGTAGTTTAACTAATCCAAACCGGTGCACATTTTGGCCAATTAGAGGTTTAGATTTGCCAGCGTTAACTAATTCATGTCTTTTAAAGTATTTTTGGTGATATGTAGTTGCAATTGCTTTTTTTTTTGTTTTATTGTATTATCCTAATTATTATTATTTTTATTTTGAAATAATTGATTATGGTTAAATATGGTCAAGTTTATTTGATTGCATGTTTTTAGGAGATAAAATTATGAGGAGGACTGCTTATAAACTTCTATCTCTGTGTTTTTAGTTTCATGTATTAGTCAGACTATATGTAGTATGTGACTTATTTGATATTAATACATATCTTGTTTTTTTCGTACTAGAAAAAATGGTTTATTTGATGACTATTGACCATGGGTGATTATGGTTGATGAGGGCTAACAATAGTTGACCATGGTCGTGGTTGATGAGGATGAACATTGGTTGTTGAGGGTTGTCGGTGGTTGACTATGGTTGATATGCTTCAATATGGTTGACCATGGATGATCATAGATGACCTTGGTAATCATGTTTAACTATTTTTTAGCTAGTTTGACCATGCCTAAACATGGTTGACTATGGTTGAACTTGTTGTCCATGTTTGACCATATTGAACCTCGAAGAGCATGTTTGATGATGCAGAAGCATGAGACTTGAAGGCAAAAAGCTTCGAACTTATTCCAAAAATCCAAAAAAAGTTACAAGCAAAGGAGTGGGATCCTTTAGTTGTCAATTAACAAGCTTTCTAGATAGGATTTGAGCTAGGATTTAGGGATTGAGTGGTCTTGTAATTAATTCATGCAATTTTGATTCAGTTGAGATTCTCGAGGAGAATATCGACCAGATTAGATATTGTTAAAAATAGGCTAAATCGATCCAGTGTTTTAAGGATCTGATAGTTAGGATGGAATAGTATTTATGTAAGTTATGAATGATTGTACAAGGATTTTGACTGATTCGGCTTGTTTGGCCATATATGATTAAGTTGCATAAAACATAATTCTATGTATTTTTGCGTGAAATTGGTCAATCCTGGAGGTGTTGCATCCCTCCGCAGTATCTTTGTGTATCATTGGTTTTCCAGAATTTAGAGTTTTGTGCGATCGCATTTAATCTCTTTTTGTCGTGTATTAACAACTGCGAGGTTTGAAAGTGTACGGATTCCTTAATCAGGCTGAAGTGTCGCACTCATTATTAATCGTTGATTTCATTTTCAATGCATTGCGCCACAGTCAACAGCGAGGGTTGGCCTGGTTTTGACCCTTGTGGTAATATGAAGTCCCACAAGCTGTAGATCTGATGGCCTCTGTGATCGGTCATTAATCTCAAGTCCGGACCCGAACTTTTATAAACTGAGGTTAATAAGTCTATCGGCTCCGGTAGGCGGTATCGTCGAATAGATCTCCATGCGATATCACAGTGACCGTCAGATCACTGTTGAAGTTGACCATTGGATCGCTGGTTAATATCGCATCGCAAGGTTTAAGAGTGAATGACCCTAGTCGGCGGAGTTGCGAAACGCGACATGTGATACGAAGAGTGTCGATAAATATCACATTGCATCGTTAATAAGTAAAGGAACCCTGCTCGGTGAGCCTGCGATTGTGATATGCGATGTTTAGAGGATTTGTAAGGCACTTGTTGATTGCAGTTAAATTTAGTGGTTCTGCTAATTTAGCAAAATAGATAACTTTGGAGGTAGATCACTGAGACTCCGCAAGAAATCCAAGAAGAAATTCCGCATGAACTTGAAAAAATTGTTTCCGTATTTGAACGTTTGTCTCTTACGCCTGCACCCTGACAACCATTTGTGGTATCAGAGCAGCCTACTGACATTGAACAAGATCTCAAGGATCAGAAAAAGAAATCCAACATGGCTTTCAGAGTTGGAGGAAGAGGTGGTGGTCGAAGAAGATGACGACCAATTGCAAATGCTGAAGTGTTGGAAGCTATGCAACAGATGCAAGCTAGATTGGAAGCAGTGGAAATGGGAAGAGATGCAGATGCTGGGGATGTCAGTGAACCTGAAGTTGGAGCTGCAAAAGATGAAGAACTTGCAGATGTAACTCCTGAAATGAGATTCTTTAGGTCAGTATTGAGATCCACATCCAAGCCTAGACTTGCAGTGTCAATCTACACAAGAATCTTAAGCCCTGAGAAATTTATAGACTGGATAAATGATATGGAGAAATTCTTTGATTATGAAGAAACAGATGAATGAAAGAAGGTGAAGTTTGTTGTCACAAAACTGAAAGGACATGCAACACTTTGGTGGGATGGAGTGCAGGCAAAAAGAAGAAGACTTGGCAAACAACCAATTAAGAATTGGAATAGGATGGTGGCAAAATTGAAAGGTAAGTTTCTGCTAAGTGATTATCAGTAAACATTATTTAGGGAGATGCAGAATCTTAGACAGAGGTCTATGACAGTAAAGGAATACACAGAGGAATTATACAAAGTGAGTATAAGAGCAGGACAAACCCAAGATACAGATGAGAAGGTTGTCAGATATGTGAATGGTCTTAGAATGGACATTCAAGATGAGATAAGTGTACTGTCTCCTTAAACAATAGAAGAGGCTTATCAGATGGTACTGAAGGCTGAAGAAAAACTCATGAGGAAGCAGTGTGCCAAAAATAGAGGTACTTTCCGAGGAAGGGGAAGACAAGGTGGTAGAGGAAGATCTATAGCACCTGGAGATGGAGCTAGCAGCAGCTCACGTCAACATGCACCCATAGGAGGTGATGCAAGTGGCAGAGGGAGTTTTTCTAGAGGAAGGGGAGGCAGAGGTAGATGGAGAGAAGTTAGATGTTACAGATGTAACAAGTTGGGACACAAAGCTTATGAGTGCCCAGAAAATATAGGAATGAAGCATAGGAATGCAATTGTTGCAAAAGCTGAAGAGGAAGCAACAAAGGTAATAGATGAAGAGAATGTACCAGAGAAGGGAGAATCTTTGGTAGTCAACAATTTTTTTTTAAAACCGGCTAAGGAAATTGTTGAACCAACACAAAGGAAAACCTTGTTCAGGACTGTGTGCAAGGTTCAAGGGAAGTGTTGTCAGATGATAATAGACAGTGGTAGTACATATAATTTGGTCTCCACAGAAGTGGTGGAGAAGTTGAAGTTGAAAACAAAGAAACATCTAACACCTTATAAAGTGTCATGGCTTCAAAAGGGATATTAGTTGGTAGTGAATGAACAATGTGAAGTGGAGTTGCAGTTGGGAAAATACAAAGACAAAATCCTATGCGATGTGATGCCTATGGATGTGTTTCATATATTGTTGGGTAGACCATGGTAGTATGACAGAGGAGCTATGCACGATGGAAAGAAGAATACATACAAATTCAACAAAGATGGTGCTAATCGTACATTGCTGCCGCTAGAGGAAGAGGATACATTGAAGAAACCTAATTCAAAGACCCTTTTGCTGAGTGGAAGGAGTACTTGCAGCAGATGAAGGAAGATGAAGTAAGTTTTGCATTGGTTTGCAAACCCAAGGTAATAATTACTTCCACAAAAGTTTCTAATTTACCAATTGAAATTCAAGAGATGCTAGACAGTTATTGTGATATCATTGTAGATGATTTGCCTGATGAGTTACCACACATTAGAAAAATTAGTCATCACATAGATTTGATTCCAGGAGAAAATCTACCTAATAAAGTAGCTTACAGGATGACTCCCACAGAGAATGAAGAGATCAGAAAACAAGTTCAGGAGTTGTTAGACAAGGGACTAGTTAGAGAGAGTTTGAGTCCTTGCGCAGTGCCAATAGTGTTGAGCCCAAAGAAAGATGGAGGCTAGAGAATATGCACTAACTTGAGAGAAATCAATAAGATAACAATCAGGTACAGATTTCCTTTACCTAGAATCGAAGATTTGATGGATTGTTTGAGTGGAGCTAGATATTTTACAAAGTTAGATTTAAAAAGTGGTTATCATCAAATCAGAATTAGAGAGGGATATGAGTGGAAAATTGCTTTTAAAACCAATGAAGGATTATATGAGTGGATGGTAATGCTGTTTGGATTGTCGAATGCCCCTAGTACATTTATGAGACTTATGAATGACGTTCTCAAGGAATTTATTAGTAAATTTGTAATCGTATATCTGGACGATATATTAGTTTACAACAGATCTAAGAAGGAACATGTGAGACATCTGAATTATGTCTTATAGAGGCTACAACAAGAAAAATTGCTATTAAATTTAAAGAAATGTTCATTCATGAAGGAGGAGTTGGTGTATTTGGGCTTCGTTGTTTCTGTTAAGGGGTTAAATATGGATCCAGAGAAGATCAAGGCTATTATGGAGTTGCCTTCACCAAAAAGTGTTTTTGAGGTAAGAAGTTTTCACGGTGGTGCTAGTTTTTACAGGAAATTCATAAGGAATTTTAGTAAGATTAATGCTTCAATTATTGACACAATAAAGAAGGACATACGACCATTTAAATGGACTGCTGAAGCAGAAAAAAAAACTTCTAACTGTTGAAGAGAAAGATTACTAAGAAACCTATTTTGATTTTGCCTGATTTTAATAAACCTTTTCAAGTAAAGTGTGATGCCAGTGGAGAAGCCATTGGAGCTATTTTGAGTCAGGAGGACATACCTGTAGTTTATTTTAGTGAAAAGCTGAATGAGACAAAGAAGAAATATTCTTCTTATGGCAAAGAGTTTTATGCAGTGGTGCAATCTTTGAAGAAGTGCAAACATTACCTGATGTCCAAGGAGTTCATACTGTATTCAGATAACCATGCATTACAGTACATTATGCAATAGCCAAAGCTTAACCAGAAGCATGCAAAATGGGTAGAATACCTGCAAAGTTTTAATTTTGTATTAAAACATATAATTGGTCAATCAAACAAAGTAGCAGATGCCTTTAGTAGAAAAAGCATTTTAGTTCAAGAAAGTCAAATTCAAGTGTTGGGTTTTGATTTTCTTAAAGAGTTATATGAGAAAGATCTAGATTTTAAAGAGGCATTTGAAGCTTGTAGAAATCATGTTTTGTTAGACAGAAGCAAGTGGATGGATTATTTCCTGCAAGAGAGACTGTTGTTTAAAAGAAATCAATTGTGCATACCAAGTTGTTCTATGAGGGAGAATTTGATCAAGGAGAAACATAGTGGAGGACTTGGAGGGAATTTCGGTGCAGACAAAACTTATGAACGATTGAACAGGTTTATTTTTTTCCGAAAATGTGGTCTGAAGTAGGGAGGTACGTGAAAAATTGTAAAGTCTGTCAGTACGCAAAGGGAAGGAGTCAAAACACAAGTTTGTATGTTCCATTACC
>APFE030217478.1:120109-131049 GCA_000404065.3 Pinus taeda | reverse complement strand
AAGTGGGTGCACTTGAATTAGCAGACCCTGATTGTTCTCTTTTTCTTTTGACTGCCCTCCTATCTAAATCTACCCTTATTTCTTCAAAGGACCCAGATTAAGCAGTTGGGCTCCTTCATTTCTCTACCTAGCTAGTCATCTGCCAAGCTTGAGCTGTTTGGATAGGAACCATTCTCTATTCTGCAACAAGGAATTTAAGCATGGCATGGTCCAGATTAGACTGTTGGGCCATCCATCAAGTATGATTAGCATCAGTATTTGTAGACTGTGTTACTGCCACAAGATAGTAGTGGCATTTTGACTGGCCACTTTCCTGTTCTTTAGTTTGGGGTTCATTTTCACTATTCATTTGACCATTTGATTTTCTTGCCTTTTGTTTATTCTTTTAAGGCATACCCTCTTTTCATTTTTTAATTTTCCTAGTATGAACACAAAATATGGAACCTTTGCAGCCTGCAATGATGAAAATATTTAGCCCTTCCACTGTCAATCATGAAAGATGAAACCTATTGGTATAGGAACCTAACAGTGGCTCCACTTGGGGATGGCTTTTCCTGGAGGAAAGCCAAGAACAACAGGTTAGATGGCCTTATTTTCCTTTCCTTACTGCAGTGAATCCTCTCTAGTATTGAAACCTTTGATCTGAATCTTGTGAGCTTGTATGTAGTGTCTTTTGACCTCATTTGTACAAAAATTACCACTTTGTGTCTTGCTGACCTGTATTACTGTTTATCATCTGTTCTCTATTCTGTAGACCTTCCTCAGATTTGTTTGTGGAGCTTTTCAATCATCTATGTCACCTCTGATATAGTTTGCTGATCATTTTTCAAAATCTATTGTAGTTGTTCCTTTATCTATCTGTTGTAAAAAGAAAAATGCTGAAAATACACATATTTATGTACAATATGTGACTGTGCTATGCTCATGGATCATAATAGTGCTTGAGAATTCTCCCATTAATTGGGCCTTCATCATTATTTGAATCATCCAGACTCTTTAGAAAAAAGGTGTTATTGCCTTGCACAACTTGAATTACAAATGGTCCTTTCCACAGAAAGTCAAATTTGCCATGTTTCCCTTTGTCTTCCCTCCTAGAGTCCCATTTTAATACTTTGTTTCCTATGAAAAAGTCTTCAGCTTTTGTTCTTTTGTCAAACATCTTTTTCAGCTTTTCTTGTAGAACCTGGGTTCTCTGATACACTTCTTCCCTTGTTTGCTGCAAGTGAATTGTTTGATTGATCCTCCTATGGATATCATTGGGTTCAACTTGTATTTCCTGCAGCAATTTGATCACAGGGACCCCAAGAGATGATGGGAACACAGCTTCCAGGCCATATACTAATTCATATGGACTAGTACCAATAGATCTTTTGGTGGTCAATCTATCTGCCCACAATGCATTTACCAGTTTCTTATGCCAATTCTTTTTGTTCTCCTCCAAGACCTTTTTGATGATATTGATAAGGATTTTATTGAAGGACTCAGCCAGGCCATTGCCTTGAGGGAAGTAGGCTGTTGAATGACCTAGGGTGATATGATATTTGTGACAGAAGATGATCATTCTTTTGGATTTAAAGGCAGCTGCATTGTCTGTTATGATCTTCTCTGGGCAGCCAAATCTAGACAAGATATTGGTTTCTAGGAATTGTATGATAATTGAGTCTTTTGCTTGTCTACAAGGTATGGCCTTTATCCATTTAGTGAAGTAGTCTGTAGCTGTCAAAATCCATCTATGTTGGCCTGAGGATGAAGAGTGAATTTCCCCAATGAAGTCCAGGCCCCATTGTTGAAATGGTTTTTCAGTTGAAATGGGTTTGAGGGGTAAAGGCAGCAACTCCTTCTTCCCTTCAAAGATCTGACATTTATGACATGACATCACAAACTTTTTTGAATCAGTAAACAGGGAGGGCCAATAAAATCCCGCCCTCAGGATCTTATCAGTTGTTGATTTCCAATATAAGTGCCCTCCACAATCTCCTGCATGAAATTCTCTAAGGAATTTATCAGCTTCATCTGAAGTTAGGCAGTTAAGCAGGACACCTTCATGATTTTTCCAAAATAAAACATTATCTATGATACAAAATTTTGAAACTTTCATTTTCAAAAATCTCTTTTTGGTTCTGGATAACCCTGGAGGAGCTTGCAAGTTTAATAATACAAAACATATGTTAGCATACCAAGGTGATTGTAAGAAGGCTTGATTGATCTGTGGAGTCGCCATCTCCTGTTCGTTATCGAGTTCATTGATGTCAAGGCTTGGAAATTGGTTTCAGTCATTAGTTTAGCTAGCCCTTGTCCTTTTATAAGTTTTGTTGGTTTGATCTCTATATCATATTCCAAAATGTTGGCTATCCATTTTCCCCTCTTACCTTCAATTCCCTCTTGAGTTAGAATGTCCTTGACCACTGCATTGGGTACATATGCAACTATGTGAGAGTACAAGATATAAACCCTGAAATCCTTTATGGCTTTGACAAGGGCATCTGCTTGCTTTTCCATGATCTGGTATTTGAGTGGGGAATCCCTAAGGGCTCTACTAAAAAAGGCAATAGGTTTTTCACATCCCAAGTCATCCTTTTGTAATAAGACAATGGCAATTGTATGTTCAGAGGCAAAGGAGAAAATTATGAAGTCTCTATCAAATTTAGGGCTTGTAAGAATAGGTGTTTTTGTTAAAGCTTCTTGATTTCCTCAAAAGCCTGTTTGGCTTCAACTGTCCATTTGACTTTGGCATCTTTCTTGAGAATATTATTCAACAATCTTATTGGCTCAGCCAAGTTAGGAATAAATCTTCTTAGAAAATTAATCTTTCCTAAAAAAGCTTGTAATTCTTTGATGTTTCTAGGATGAGGGACCTGAAGGATAGCTTGAATTCTATCAGGGTCAATTCTTATGCCATCTTTTGAAATTATATGACCTAGGAGCTTGCCTTCTTCCAGGCCGAATAGTGACTTCTTTGGGTTCAAAGATATGCCATACTTTCTGCAAATTAAGAATACTTGTCTAAGATGATTTAAATGTTCTTGGTCTGATTTTGAGAAGGCTGTCAGATCATCAAGGTATATGACTAAGAAATCATGGATTTCCTTAGCAAAGGCTATGTCCATTGCCCTCTGAAATGTGGCTCCAGCATTCTTGAGTCCAAAAGGCATTTTGACATATTTGAAAGCTCCCCAAGGTGTAGTGAAAGCTGTTTTATCTTGGTCATTTGGGTGAACTAGAATTTGATTGAATCCTGAGAAGCCATCTAGTAGTGAGATCCTTGAAGCTCCCACTACCCTTTGTAAGATGTGGTCCATTTTTGGCAAGGGGTAGTGGTCTTTGAGAGAGACTTTGTTCAAATTTCTCAGATCAACACAAAGTCTTATCTGGCTAGTTTTCTTTCTTGTGGGTACAAGGTTTGAAATCCATTCAGAAAATCTTATAGGTGCAATGATTCCAGCTTCATACGTTTTACTTCCTTTTCAATTAGGGGAAGAAGGACTGGATTCACTCTCCTCAACTTCTGTTTAAAGGGTTTCTGGTTTTCTTTCAGGGGTATTGTGTGCTGGATAACTATAGTATCATAGGATTTAAGGTCCTCATAACTCCAGGCAAACACATCTTGAAACTCTTTGAACAGTTCAATATATTCTGATTTCTTATCAGGAGGTAAGGTTCTAGAAAGCTTGACCATTTTGGGATTTTCAGTGGTCCCAATATTACACTCCTCAATTTCTGCATTGAAGGGTTGCATCTTTGGTTTCTTAGGGATGTCATTTGAATCAAAAATGTCTTCTAAAGGAGTAAGACCCATGGGCAAGAAATTATCCTTTAGTTGAATTACTTCAGTTTCTTCTTCAATAATTTCATCAAGGTCTGCTAGTTTTAGCTTCTGTAAATTGGCAGAGTCAAAGGTTGTAGGATGCAATATCAGATCTGCTGTTTCAGCTGATATACTTGTCTTAAGTTCATCAATTTGGTGCTGATCATTCCTAATGCTTGTGTCTATGTTTAAGTTTGAGAATTCTTCTTTCATGGTCAAAAAATTATTTATCTGAGTATCATTCTCAAATATTTTCCAATTATCTACATTGTCTGGGACAGAAGGCCTATGTTTGATCTCAGCAGTGAACTGGTGGTTAGGCCCAAAAGGAAGTTTACAGGTGCTTGCAAAAGTTGCCAAACTATGAGCATGCAAGTTGTGGCTTCTAGGTATTTTGGTGAGCTGATATTCCAAGAAGCTATTGAGCAAGTCTGTCACTGCTATCCTATAAGACCTTAGGCTGGGATCATTTGTGACAAAAGTTCCCTTTATCTGTTAGATCTGAATCACCCAAAATGGAAACTTTGGTCACACCAAGACTCCTAATCAGTTTGAGACCTAGCAAAAGGGCTTCATACTTGGCCATGTTATTTGTACATCTGAAGTTAAGCCTATATGCATGACCTAAAGCGTGGTCATTTTGAGTATTGTGTATCCAAACCCCTGCCCCTAATCCTAGTTTGTTTACTGACCCATCAAATTCCAAATACCACAAGATCTCTTGATCAATGTTTCTTTCAATGGATTTACAGATTTGTTTAGTGGGCTGGTCTAGCTTTGGTGATTCTTGTGATATATTAACAGACTGTGTTGGGTTGATCACATCAGTGATCTTTTGATCTTGAGCAGTGGACTGTTCATTTATGTGCCTAGTTTCTGTTGTTTTTAGGAGCTTGACCTCAGTTTTGGGACACATATCAGCATTGTACAATATGAATGAGTCCATGTCTGAATGAATGGAGTAGATTGGGAAGTTTTGGGGCTTCTCCTGACTGCTGACCACATATTGCATCAGGTTTCTCCGCTATATCTCTTTGGCCTGGCCAAATACTGAAATTGTGGCATATGACATGTCAGTTGCGAGATCATGAGTTTGGCACCCCATATCTTGATAAAGCATAACAATATTTAGTGGAATGTCAGCTACTACCACATCCATTAAAATGGTTTTAGCTAGATATTGGACTAGGGATACACAAAGGTCTTTGATCAGGCCCTAAAAACATCCCACCTGGCTGGAATCAAAGGAAAACAAGTATTATAAGGGACTGGGAAATGTCTAGATCAAGTTTTCCCATACTGATTTGGGCATTAGGTTATGAGAGGCCCCTGAGTCAAACATGGCATTGTGTAGCACCTTGTCATGGATGTTTAGGCTGACATAAAATGGAGGGGTACCTCCATCGACTGATTTTCCATTGACTTCTGAGCCAAAAATCAGCTCTGGCTGATCATCCAGAATATTAACTACATCCCTATTCTTTGGTACTTGCAATGGTCTATTAATTTGTTGTCTGAAGACCTCATGTTTGGCTAGTTCAGAAAGAGGAATTGCTATTTTCAGTTTGCCAATTTCTGTTTCTAGATTGAAAGGCTTTTCCATCTGAACTTTTATATTGTGAGCAGCAAGTTTTTCCTTCTCTGCTGAATTTTGGGTGACCTTGTCCTGGTCAGGTACACTGTTTTGGGGTATGCTTGAATTGTGTCTGTTTTCTAGAGGTCTGCCCAAGATATCTGTTGGAAGAGATGGTGTAGATGTAGGATTTGCTGGAGGCTGTATATCAGATACATTTTCCACTGTGACCTCCCTTTGGAGTTTTTTATCTGAGGACTCTGTTAAGACAGACTTATCACTAGATTTTTTGGGTAGTTTGGTGTGTGTTTGTTTGGTATTCTCAGGTACATCTATGGTTCTAATTCTTAACTTGTATTGTTTGTGTACTTCATAGACTATTGTGTCATACCCTTCTCTGAAATCAAATGACTCACTAGATTTTGCTTGGAATTGTTTGTAGTCTTGGGCTTGTTGATCATCTTGTGTTAAGAATACTTGTTCTTCACTTTCCAAACCCATTAAATTGATGTGGGGATCTTCTATTTTTTCACTAGTGGTTGAGGCCTCTGCATAATTTTCTTGAAATGGAGGTCTGATGTTCTGATCAGGACTAGTTCTCCCAGCATTTGGATTTTGGTTTTTTCTAAAATTGGGATTCCTAGTTATGTTGCTTGTTTGCCCTTCCCAAGAGGAATTTCTCTCCATGGTCTCAACTCTATCTCCCAACCTCTCCATACCCTTCATGATTGCATCTAGCTTTTGGTCAAAAGTTGAGGGTTCCTCTTTAAATGTTGTTCTTCTCTCATTTTTGGCTCTGGTTCTCTTGGCAATCAGGTTTGCCTCCACACTGACAGCTATATTCTGCATGTCTGCAAGACTTGGAGGTGCTCTTTCTCTTAATTGATATGCCATATCTGAATCAAAACCATCAGGGAATTTGATCAAGGCCAGATCATGTGAAGGTCTTAGGTTCTGAGAAATGGCGTTGTATACATTGTTGAACCTAACACAGTAATCTTGAACTGTTTCTTGTGGACCCCTCTTCAAATTATCATACTCTGTTAGTATGTATCGAGGGTCTTTCTTCTTTTCCCATATGTTTAAGAAGTTTAGGTATAAAGCATCAGGATTGAGTATGGACTTCGCAGCCAAGGACCTAAACTAGGTCCTTACATCCCCTGTTAAACTTTGTACAAAAATTTTCATTCTTACATCTTCATCATCTATTTCATAGTTCTCAAAGTAGTCCTGCATTCTCTTGGTGTGTTGTTGGGCTGTATAAGAGCCAGTACCATCAAAGTAAGTAATCTTGCTTTGGTAATATTGGGGCATAGCCCCTGGATTTGCAAGCAGGTGTAAAGGGGCATATCTGTTAGCCATATTTGCAGAGATAAAAGGGACAGCAAGAAGAAGTGGAACAGTTGGAACAATAGGGATAATAGGAGTAAGTTGTGTTGGGGATGGAGGAGTGGGGAAGCTACCTTGGGAAGTGGATGAAGAATTAGGATAAGTGGGGGTTATGTGAGGATAAACTGATGCTTTGGTAGGAGTAGGAATATAGCTCTACTGGACTGGTTCAGCACCTGAATCTGAGAGCTCTCCTAGTTGCTCTTGCTTCTTCAAGATCTTGGGAATTAAATTGGGGTTTTCAAAGACAGCTGGGGGATTAGGGTCAGGGTTTGACCTAGTGTAACGAGTCTTCTTCTTTGGAGCCAGCTTCTGAGTTTATTTTCTTAATGTTTTTATGAGAAACTTATAGTCACAGCTTTCGAAGGTACTTCCCAGAAGACTTATCTGAAGAAGGAGGAAGCTTGTTTCCTTTCAAGTGGCAATTTGAAATAGTCCCCAGTGGAGTCGCCAATAATGTTATCACTCAGGTTGTTCCCTGCTTCCTAAAGGGAATACGGCCGAGGTAACCACTAACCAATCTTTTAGTTACAGGTCCTAGCCTACCTGCAACTAGAGAGGGCTCTCTCTTTATAATTTAGCTTTGTTGGTGGGTGATTTTAGGTTATTTATGGTGTGCTGATTTTGTTTTGAATTTGGTTGGTTGGTGAATTCAAGCTGAGCTGAGGTATAAATTACAGAACAGTTTTTGCCATTAGGCAATGGAGTTCAGGGCAGTGTGCTGCTGAAGTATGTTTCTGAAGACAGAGTATTGCTGCAAAGCCAGATAGGCATCTGTGGAACAATTTTTTAAGATTAGGTAATGAAGTTATGGAATTAGTGAGTGAAAGGCAATTGAGAATCTTCCACTATGCTAACAAGGGGAGAAATGAAAGTATTGCTTAAGAGCAGTTAAGAATTCTTAAACAATATTCATAGTGAGAGAATTAGTTTAGATATGAGCAATTAAGAATTCATATCCATGGCTAATCCAGAAGAAAACATATTTAGAAATAGAGATTGAGCATAGGGTGTGTTCAAACAAATCCTAAGCTATTCTTTTTCCCTATTTACTATGATCATGAAACATATGTAAATTATTGCATACACAGAAAGAGGATAACATGGTTCAGAATAACTTATTGTTCTAGCAAATGACACAGGAATTCTGCAACATAACACAGTCATTCATTTCCACCTTCAGACAGCATAGGAACCAGGAACTCCACCAGCAATTTGTATTAGCAAAAGGTCTCAGATATACAATACAGCTCTTCTCAAAGAGTTTCACTACAACCGACCCTCAATACGTTCTATGAGGGGATATATATACAAAAATAGGATACAAAATATCTAGATAGTGAGTTATTGTGCAATAAATTACACCACCAACTCTCTTACAAAAATAAAATGAAAGAAGTAACTATAGCAATTAATGTTGATATGGCAATTGTCTTTTTGTCAGACAATTTTTGACTTTTTGGATCACCAAAGTTGGCTGGAACTGTGTCTTTAAATCTGTGTTAATTGAGCCTGTTATCTTAGTGTTTTGATGAGTCACTATACGGATGCTTCCTGTGATACCTGAGTGCCTAATTCTCTGCTGACCTGTACTGTGACTGAGATCTGAATTTCCACAAAAAAGGAATAATATGCTCGGATCACCTGGACAGTACTTCCAGCATTTCCTGCCACCAATCAGTTGGAGGTAGTTGATGTCTCCTTATTTTTACAAGCGTTTCATCTGCTTCTGTATATCTGTAGAAATTTGGAGGCACTTCAAACAGATGATTAATCTCATGCTCAATAAAAAAATAAATTCTCTAATTTTTCATATAAAGACTGCCCAGAGGGAGGCCCTGCTTCTTCTGTGGAGCTGGTGGATGTTGTGATCTGATTTTCAACATAATTGTTGATCCTTGTGATGTATTGATCATATGGCAGCGGTTGTCCTGTGCCAGTCACTAGGCTAGGCAGTCCTTTATCTTGCAATGTTGTCATCTTTGCCCTGAATTCATTTATTTCTGCCTTCATATCCTGACATTTTCTTTCTAGAGTTTGAGTGAAATTTCTTAAATTCAACACTTTTTTGGCTGTCAGGATAGTGTCTGTTCTGCTATTTATTTCTAGTGCTACAAATTCCTCCCTAGTGTGAGTATTGAGGAAATGTATCATTTTATTGGCCTGCTCAGGCATGATTCCTAGTGTTGTTCTGGCCTTTTGTATTTCAACATGAGCTATGCCTATTAGTTCAATTTGCTCATGTATTGCCTAGATTGACCTCCATTGGTCATGGATTGATTGGCCAATTTTGGCCAAAATTATCTTCTTGATTTATGCCAGAGTTTTACCTAGAAGAAATTCTTTTTCCAAATATTTTACTTTGGTTTCCAAGGCCTTTATCTCTCTCTGCTTCTCTGCCACTGTCATTTTGGACTTGTCATAGCTGGCCTCTAGCTTGGCCAGTCTATCTTTGGCTTCATTGATTTCTGTCACCTGAACCTCGAGTTCCTTGACAGCTTTCATCAAGTCCTCCATGCTCATGGTTGATTCTGCTGCTGCTATTGTTGCTGTTGTGGCTTCTGTTGCTGATGTGGCTATGGTAGGTGCTGGGATGGAAGGAGGGGCTGCTGCTGCTTGTGTAGGAGGGGCAGGGCCAAGAGTTGTAGAAGTTTGAGGGGGCTGGGAGGTTGACTCCCCTTGCTTGTCCTGTAATGCCTTTTCCAATTCTGCTTCCATCTGTAATATTCTCTGATTCATTTTCAAAAGCAGATGCATGGCCTCATTAACTTGCTTTTCCTGTGCAAGTTCTGCTGTTTTAGGATGAATGGCTGTAGGCAGCTTTGCCTGCTTCCTCAATGCAGCAATGTCATCCTCTCTTTTTTTTCATAAGGGCCTTAATACGCTTTGGACCTTTAGGATCGTATCCTAGACCAATGATTATGTCTTCCAAAGTTTTTATTCTGTTGTCCTTAGTAGTGGAAGACATCCTTTCCAAATCTAGTTGTGTATTTATATTCTTTAGTGATTCTTTTAACTGATAAGCCAACATGGCCCTATCTGCAAGTGTGGCATACACCATTTCCCCCGTCTGTTTGTGCAGTTCTATCTGGTCCATGGGGTGTATGTCCTTGGAGAGGACCTCTAGTCTTGTTTTGGTGTAGTCTGCAGTAAAAATCATCTTATCCTCCTTGATGTCATATGCTGCCATCAATCTCTGCTGCTTGGAGGGTGTTGTTTTTAAGAATTGATCATACAGTTGAACTCTCAAGAGTTCATTTTGGGCCTTGATTTCCATAAATGATCCTTTAATTCCAGTTGGTTGCTTGCCCTGCTGCCTGGAAGAGGACACCTTTGTACTTTGCTGCATGGCTTGTTCCTACTGAAATGAACTAGTGGCAGTCTGCTGGCTGGATTCTCTTTCTCTGCTTTGGATTTTTGCTCTTTCTTCACTGATGTTTTCTTCCTCAGTCTAAGGGTCAAGTCTTGGCCTCTTGGCCTTCGGTTGCTGTGTTGACCCACTTGGAGGTGTGACCTCCTCTCTATCTCTGTTTCTGCCTCTCTCTTCATTGAGAGGCGTTTGCAAAACTGGAATTTGGGGTGCTTCAACTTGCTGTAAAGGGGCTTTCCCTTGACTTTGTTCTTTTGAAGTGCTGGGCTACCCTGCCTCTGTCTCCTGCTTTACATCCATCACTTCTTTGCCTTTTGTTGTGGTTGTTGTTGTTGTAGATGCCTGCTGGGTGGTCTGTGCAGCTACAGCAGTGGATGTGCCTTCTCCGACTTGGACTGGTTGCTTGAATATGACCTGCTGACAAGAATCTAAGTCAATATTTTTCTCTAAATCTTTCACAGTCTACTCCATTGTCTCCTCCTGAGTAAGTTCCTCTACTAATGTGCCAGGCACCCATTCATCTTGGTTGGCAAAGTGTTCAATTTGCAGATATGGACAATGTTTATAGGCTAGCAGCCTATACTTGACTCTTCTAACACTGATAAAGCCTTCAGGGTCATAAGGGACCCATGAGAAGCTCCCTTTAAGTTTAAGTTGTTGCCCCAATATTGGTTGGCTTCTTGCCAACCATCTTTCTTGTTCATGATGAAGGGGCCTAGGTGGTCTCTGAATTTGAGATTGGCTTTCTTCTTGGCACTATGGAAGTGTGTAAGGTCGGAATTGATGAGTTGCCTATAGTATTC
>APFE030217478.1:39454-119892 GCA_000404065.3 Pinus taeda | reverse complement strand
GAGGAGTCCTTTTCAAGAGGCATGTGATTGGATAGACAAATTGGTCAATGAATTCACAGTAGGAGTAGGGAGAGTTCTGGACTTGATGGAAAACTGAAGACCAGAAGATGACAGACCTCCTCTCACCCTGTGAATCCAGCTTCTTGATGGGGCACTAGAAGCAATCTGTCTGATAGTATATGAAGAGGTGATACATGTATGATGAATATTTAAATATTGCTTCCCTGTTCAACCTCAGCAGTTGGTCATGTATCTTGTTGGAAATAAACTTGGCATAATTGTATTTTATAGCAGGGGGCTTCCCAAGGTTATATGCAGATAACAAGACCAACACAGTTTCATCAACATGTTCATTTGTGGAGAACCCCAGCACAGAGGATATCATGTCCACAAGAAGCTTGCCTACCTCATTGAAATTTTCATATGGGAAAGGAGGTGGCCCAGAAGGTTGGCAGTCTGCTCTCATGAAAGTTTTGGCAACTGCAGCAATCTCATTGCTAGAGAGCTTGGAGCCCTCATCCAGCAAGTACTTTATGGAAAAGGGGTAGAGCAGTTGGGTTTGCTTGTAATTTAGCATCTGATTGATGGAATCAGGAGTAATGTAAAAGAGTATGCTCCCAGATGGAGTCTTAACAGCTCTGAGTTTTTGGTCATAATTTTCTGCACATAGGTGAATGACTTCAGGAAAGACATTTACAGAAGGCAAGAAATAGATAGGCAAATTTGACTCCCAGATTCTATACATGTCACTGTTATCCAAGTGACTATTCCTCAGCTGGCAGAAGGTCTGCAGGTGGTTCCTCTCTGCCACAAAATCTGTAATGAGGAAATCACTATCCACAAGGGGCATAGCTTCAAGCTCCTTACTAGGTGGATTAACAGGAGCAACATCTAGAGCTGATGGAGTGGCCATGTTTGAAATTTACTAGATAATTACTTGAGCTTAGAATTAGTGCAAAGGCTGAGGACTGCCCACTGAATTGTGTTTGAAAGTGAGCAGTTCTGAGAGTATCAGGAGACATTTTACAGGGTTGATGAACTGTGGGGCACTCTGTTGGAAGAAACCAGAGTGTTTTGAGCTAAGTAGCTGGTTTTTTCAAAGGGAATTCTGATAACAGGGATCCGTGTGCAGTTATGTGGGCTTTAGTCGGTAGCTCGGCTTCCAAAATTGCTTTTTTAATGGTGAATTTCACAGAAGGGCACGTGTTTTACAGAGCTTCGTGGTGTAGGGACTTTACCAAGTCTTTTCAATAGTTTTAGCGGATAATTCAACTATGAGGAGCTTTACAGATATTTTTTTACAGGAAATTAGGAGAAAAATGGCACAAACATGGGTGAAATAGGTCGACTGTGGCAAATACCTGGATTTTTCAATGCCGGAGGTGTCAAGCTGGAACAATGGTAGGCAATTTGAGTCGCCTTTGAGGGTGGCAGCAGCTCGGGTGTGTAAATTCTATAATTCGGCAGCAAACGACGTATTCCGCATGCACAGCGCTCCCAAAACGACAAGTGAAAACGACACAAAATAGTCATTTCGCGACTTTTTATGCAAATTTGGGACTTTTCGCGCTTTTCAGCGATGATGTCAGCATGATGTCATCAGTGGGTCCGGGTACGGTAGGGTGACGTGGTGGCTGACGTGGGTGGCCATGTGGCGATGACACGGTGGCAGGGCATGCGGGCGGATGGATGATGTGGAGGTGACGTGGAGCAGCGGTGGCTGACGAGGGTGCTGGCGTCATGCTGATGTGGGTATGACATCAGCGGGAGGGGCCAGGCGGTAAGTGGTTTCCCCGGAGAACCCTTGGGCTGTAAGTGGTAAGAGGGGCGGGGCTCCGAACAACCCGGGCGGTTGACGCGTGGTGGGGGACGGCCGTGAAACCGCCAATCCCCTGGATGCTAAACCTCCGCTCGTTCCTAGGTGAGATCGACCGCCCACCGTTAGATCTGTGGGGCCGACGATCGAATGGTTGGTGGCGGAGGTGATATGACAACGGTTTATGGCTATGGCGACCCGCCGATTAAAATAATCGATTTAAATAAATCACGCGCGGGGTGGGTTTTTAACTTAGGTTTAGTGGGTAAATGCTTGCGCCCGTTTATGAATGTTTAATTTAAAAAACATTATAAACCAAAACTTTTAGCGCAGAAAGGGGTAAGAGGGGTTAACAAGGGTGGGGGCTATGGATTTTTTGATTTTTAACCAAAGTTTTTAATTAAAAACCCATAGTTTAGGGTGGTAGAGGGTTAATATTAGCCCCTGATGGGTTAATATTCCCCAAGACATGACTATATAGCTATATTGCTAGGGGGAGGGTATTTACATAGATTTTTTGGGATTTTCATATAGATCTTTGTAGACTTTAGGGAAGGGGAATGCTTAGGGAGCTAAATAATACATTAGTTGTTAATATGACTATGTGAGGTGAATGTGTAGGGGCAAATGCTAAGCTTTAAGAAGTAAAACTTAGGAATAGAAGATGAGTGGAATTGAGAGTAAAGATTTTTTACACAAGAAATGTGGCTTCTTTCCCTTGACTGAACTTCATAGTTTGACCTGGTATTTGTTATGGAATGAAGTGGAACAGGACACTTGAGCAGGTCCCAAGGTCCTTGGGGGATGTTAATAAATGATGTTTGGGGAAAAAGGGGGAAATTAGACATGCTTCCATTGTTATGTCCTCAAACCTCTGCCATGGTGCCAATACCCTGAATGGAATGAGTCTTGCTCTTGATAAGACAACTGGTGATGTCCCTTTACTTCTATAACCTTACACTACTTACCCAACCTAGTAATCCTAACATTTTTTCTTCACTTGAAGTGGGTGCACTTGAATTAGCAGACCCTGATTGTTCTCTTTTTCTTTTGACTGCCCTCCTATCTAAATCTACCCTTATTTTTTCCAAGGACCCAGATTAAGAAGTTGGGCTCCTTCATTTCTCTACCTAGCTAATCATCTGCCAAGATTGAGCTGTTTGGACAGGAACCATTCTCTATTCTGCAACAAGCAATTTAAACATGGCATGGTCCAGATTAGACTGTTGGGCCATCCATCAAGTATGATTAACATCAGTATTTGTATACTGTGTTACTGCCACAAGATAGTAGTGGCATTTTGACTGGCCACTTTCCTGGTCTTTAGTTTGGGGTTCATTTTCACTATTCCTTTGACCATTTGATTTTCTTGCCTTTTGTTTATTCTTTTAAGGCATACCCTCTTTTCATTTTTTAATTTTCCTAGTATGTACACAAAATATTGAGCCTTTGCAGCCTGCAATGATGAACATATTTAGCCCTTCCACTGTCAATCATGAAAGATGAAACCTATTGGTATAGGAACCTAACAATACCATTCACATGTTGCTATATTTTCAGCCAAAGATTGATTTTTCTTTCGCTCTTCTGCTACTCTGTCTGTCTACTCATCATCTGAATTAAGACTCACGGAATTTATATCTAACACGCTGCAATTTTCTTCAGCCATAAGTTTAGCCAAGCCCTGACCTTTGACAAGCTTAGTGGGATTCACCTCTATGTTAAACTCTATGAATTTAGCAATCCATTTAGCCCTCTTCCCATCAATATCTAGCTAAGTTAAGACATCTTTCACTGAATTTGAAGGTACATATGCAATTACTTTGGAATGCGGAATATAAATTCTGAACGCCTTTAAAGACTTTATGAGAGCATAAGCTTGTTTTTTAATAAGTTCATACCTTAGTTCAGCATCCCTTAAAGTTTTACTGAAAAAGGCCACAGGGTTCTCTATGCCTTCATCATTTTTCTGTGGTAGAACTGTTGCAAGTGTATCATAAGAGGCAAAAGAGAAGATACAAAACTCCTTAGTGTAATATGGGCTGATCAGAGTGGGAGCTTCCATGATAGCTTGATTGATGGCTTCAAAAGAGCTTCTTGAAGCATCTGTCCATTTTATTTTTGCTCCTTTCTTCAGCATGGAAGTGATGTGCTTTGCAAGCTCTGCAAAGTTTGGAATGAATCTTCTTACGAAGTTAATCTTACCTAAGAAGGATTGAATGTCCCTTTTTGACCTTGGGATGGACAATGTCTGAATGGATTGATCCCTTGCTAGATCAATCTTCACACCTTCATAAAAAACAATATGTCCTAGAAGTTTGCCTTCTTCTAGAGCAAACTGTGACTTCTTTGGGTTCACTGAAATTCCAAACTGTCTGCACTTTAGGAAGACCTTCTTCAAATGTTGTAAATGATCTTTTTGGCTACTGGAGAAGACTATTATGTCATCAAGATAAATGAGGACAAACTTTTCCTTCTCTCCCATGAAGGCTATGTACATGGCCCTCTGAAAAGTAGCCCCAGGATTTGTCAATCCGAAAGGCATCTTAGAGTACATGAAAGTGCCCTAAGGAGTAGTGAAGGTGATCTTTTCCTGATCTTCAGGATGTATAACAATCTAATTGTAACCTGAAAATCCATCTAAGAAAGATATGACTCTAGCCCCTGACACTCTTTGCAACAAGTGTTCCATCTTAGGCAAGGGATAGTTATCTTTTTTAGAGCATTTGTTCAGATTTCTGAAGTCAACGCATAGTTTGATTTCTCCATTTTTCTTTCTCACTACCACAAGGTTAGCTATCCATTTTGAATACCTTAGGGGAGCTATATTTTTGGCATCCAACAACTTCTTGATATCTTTCTCAATCAAAGGCAATAAGAGAGGGATAATAGGTCTTAACTTCTACTTAAAAGGGGTGGTATTCTTTTCCAGTGGAATCTTATGCTGTATGATGTTTGTATCATAAGATCAATATATTCCCAGGCTAAAACATCATTGAATTGCTTCATGAGGGTGCAATACTCAGAATTTTGGGCAGAAGATAAATGGGTGGATAGATTGATGAATTTCGGATGGGTTGGGCTCCCTATATTATGTTTACAGACAACAGACTCATTTTTTGTTTTGGTCGGCTTATAGGGTACATCGTTATGATCAAAAATCTTCTCTAGAGGCACCAATCCTTTTGGTATGTAATTACTAGGTAGCTGGATGATGCTTCCTCAGCCAATCTCGCTTTTTAGCTGGGCTGGCTGCATTTTTCCATGGCTTCATTTTCCTGATTGATGTGCATTTCGGAAAATTCCTCCATGACTTGCAAAAACTTGTTAACTTCCTCATCGTCTTCAAAAACCCTCCAATATTTTACATTGTCAGGCAGGTACTATTTGTATATTATCTTAACTTCATATGTCAATTTGGGAGGCAAAGGAGGAGTAAACATGCTAGCAGAGACAGCAAGGGAGTCGGCAAGCTCGTTTTTCATTCTTGGAATATAAGAAATGTTGAAATCATTAAAAGAATCCTTGAGCCTCCATACCTCATCTCTATATGCTTTCAACCTTGGATTCTTAGCTTGGAAAGTTTTATTAACCTGTTGAATGTTGAGTTCTGCATCTCCAAACACTTTCAGGTCTCTGATACCCATTTCTTTAGCAGTGTTTAAGCCCAGAATAAAAGCTTTGTACTCTGCTATGTTATTTGTGACCTGAAAGGTTAATTTGAAAGATAAATGAATATATTCCCATGTTGAGGACACAAGGACTACACCTACCCCTGTAGCTTCTTTAGAGAAAGCCCCATCAAAGAACATATCCCAAATCTGTGGGCCTTCTTCTTCAGCGATTTGGCAAACTGGTATTTTAAGCTACATGGAGGCCAGCTGGGATTCTTCAATATGGAGAATGCATGCTCCAAGGTCAGTGTCATCAACATATATGGGATGATTGGTGGGACTATTTTCATCGCTGATTATATAAGCCAATTGTGTCTCTCCGTATAATCTCTTTCTCTCACCTCCAAAAACTGGGACAGTAGCATAGGATAGATAATTTTGTAATGATCCACCTAATCTCTTGATCCAACCTCTAGAAAGTAACATGCCAAACTTGGGAGGCACATCAGCTACCACAATATCCATGATCATGCTTTTCATAGGCAGCTGAGACAAAGTGATGGCTAGGTCCTTGAATAATCCTAGCCATTTCACCTTTCTAGAGTCAAAAGAAAATAGGTCATGATAAGGCTTAGTGATGTCAAGAACCAACTCATCCATGACAACCTTGGGCATTAGATTATGGCTGGCTCCAGTGTCATGAAGGATTTTTTCATGAATAGTTAAAGAGACATAGAATGATGGGGATTTGTCTTCACAATTTTCAATCATTGCGCTGAGAATAACCGTTGGCTTGTCATCTTGCAGATTTACATAGTTAGTGGAGGCTTGGATGGCTTTAGGCTCAAGGGCTTTGAGGATGGATCTTTTGAAGGACTCATTCTTCACTAGTTCAATTAGAGGCATAGGTATTCTTAGCTTTTGAATTTTTTATTGAAAACTGAAAGGAGAAGAAGACTTTTCAAGGCCTCTTACCTCATGAGCTGGAGCTTTGAGGATGATGGGATCAACTACAAGTTGTTTTTTCTTATTTTTTGTTGTACTACAGGGATAGCAACTCTTTGAACAAGAGTTTTCTTGGAATTGTTTATCTTTGACCTCAAATTATATCTTTGCTGATCTATAGTTTGTAGAATAGCTTCATCATCCCATTCTTAGGCGATCTGGTAATTGCATAATGACTTTTCATAGGAAGCTAAGGCCAAAAAGGAAGCATTTTCTTTGTCTTCCAGACAATGGATCTCATCATCTTCTTCAAACTACTCTTCTTCCATGACTGCATTCTAAAAAGGATCCTTCACCCTTTGGTCTTCATTTTCATCTCTGTTTCTTTGCAAAATCTGCAAACTGCTCATTTGGATTTGGATTTCTCAGGGCAAAGGTATTAGGCGTTCTTCCTTTCCCCGAGCGCTGCTCAAACTTCAATTTAGAGATTTCAAAGGCTAATGACTCGATCATTTTGGTCATTTTGTCTATCTTAGGATTAGAGGATGATGAAGACTCGCCCCTTTGTCTTCTTCTATCTACATTTCCCTTGAGCTTTTTTGCAACCATGATGTTTGATTCTACTTCCAAGGTTGCATCCTGCATGTCAGCTAGAGTAGCACATCACCTCTCTCTCAACAGTAGGCAAAAGTCAGAATCAAAAGCACTGGCATAGGTGAGTTTAGCAAAGTTATTAGTAGGTTTTACTTCATTTGGTATCGTGTTGTACATACGGTTAAACCTCTTATTAAAATTAGAGAGAAACTCAACATTTTCCCTCTTTAGGTTCCCAAACTCAGTGTGGTAGTAGAGGAGATCCTTCTTATCCCCCCAACGTTTTAGGAATGCATCATCTAAAGCTTCAATAACTACTATAGATCTTGGGGTTAGTTCTCTGAACCATTTTCTAGCCTCTCCATCTAGGCTTTGGACAAAGACTCTCATCCACACATCATCTTCACTAACGTCCAGATTATCAGCATAGCTATAGAATGGCTCAAGATGTTCTTCAGCAGTAACACTTTTAGTCCCAATGAAATTAGGCCTATATTTCTGATATTCTCTAGTAGGCATGACATTCAAAGGAGTGGGCAATATTAGAGGTCCATACCTAGCAGAAATGATTCTTTCCATTTTGGTAGGTGCTTGTGGACCTGCCATAGTTATGGTGGGTACAATAGTACTAGCAGTCTGAGTGTTAGAGGGTTGAGGAGTGACTGACAGGACTAAAGGAGTATGATGGATAGGAGGTGAGGTTTCCTTTGGGATTAAAGCAAAAGGAGAACCTAAAGAAAAAGGAGCTTTATGAATCTCTAAGAGTTTTTCTTCACTGCTAGTATTAGATGTTATACTCTCAACATGTATTTGTTCTATTACAAGCCTTTCTTGGAGAGATATGGAAGATTGTTTAGGTTTACTTGAACCTAATGCCCCTTTTTGCAATACCTATCTCTCTTTGATAATTTTTTTAGGATCAAGCACTAGGTCAGCTTGTAGCTTCTACGGATTTCTCCAATTATGCCTCACAAACTGAGCCAGAAATATGAAGTGGAGTCGCCAAGAGGTTTAGCCTCCAGTAGAGTCACCAGATATATGATTACAACCAAAAAAGTGCCCAGAATTTGTCTATCATCAAAGTTGGATCGGTATCATTTCCCAGGGAAGCTGAGCTTTAGTTTCCTCTCCTCAGAAACGACGCTAATTATGTTATCACTCCAAGAAACTCTCCTAGGTTGTAGCTCAAAGATGCCTAGTAACATATAATCTTCAATATTGTTCTCTGAACTATTGGAATAAATGATGGTTTGGATCAAGTTAAATAACCATTCATCTATGTTTTCACACAATGCATGCATGAACACTCTCACCAATACAAGGCTTTAGACCACTAATGCTCAATATGTTATAAAGTCAATGGATAGATGGAGAATACTGACTATACCAGTAGATTGCATATATAAACGTACATCAATGGCTAGCTACAGGCAACAAAATAGAATAAAGACTGTACTAGAAAATGCATATATGACCACATATGGATGGCTAGCTACAGGAAGCAAAGAAGCTTGCAAATCTAATATATCAAAGCAGAGATAAGATGATAGTTATCTGGCCTTAGACACATAGAAAACATGAACAAACTATTCAAGTGCAAGCATAGAACAACAAAGAGAATGGATATTGAACATATAATGGCAAAAGAAACTTATATTGCTAGAATGAAGATGAGAAGCTTGAATGAACATAGAAGGAATAATATCCAAGAGTTGAACCTCTATTACATCTTACTAACAGCTATTTATAGCATGTTTACAATGCTCCAGAGCTCTAAGAGGCTTGGAGTCTTAATCTATCGGATCTGCATTGTTAACTAATTTGATTCCCTCTAGGTAAGCATGGAATCGTATTTTTTTGCTTCTAACAGTAGAGTAACTACTTTCAAATATTTTGGTGGCTTGTTTCATTGTCTAGGAGTTCTCCTATGCTAGAGAGGCTCCATGATGATTCTGTTGTTTATAGATGAGTTGCGTTGTCTATTGATGCTTTCCAACCTCTGATAGGTAGTGGAAAGGGTCTACGTGCCCTTTTTTTCTCTTTAAACTGAAAATTGTGATTGTTTCTGTTATAAACAGAAAGCACAACAATACTAAGAAATCTCGCCCATCTCTGTCCTTTTCAGACTTCAAAAGGTCTTCAAAAATGGTTTATTTACTCATCGGGTCCACCCTTAGGGTTATCGCAAGTCACATTCAGCCTATCCCTGTGTATTTCCCTTGTATTCTGAAATACACATAAAACACTGAAAACACATGAAAATTGGCTTTAGGTGGACCTAAAAATATATATATTTCACTTTGAAAGCCCTTTTGGGTCTGGACTGTTTCGCTATCGGCGCTGCCAAGTTCCCTTTTTTATTTCATTATAACAACGAAAATACATTCAAATATGGCACCACTGGACCTGAAATAATATATAATATCATTCCCGAACCCTTTTGGGTCCAGGCTATATCGCTATCGATGTTGTCATATGTTCCTTTGTATTTCATTTAAACAACGAAATACATTAAAATGCATTAAAAGTGGGCCTTCACGCAGACTTCAATAGGCAAGACCTGATGTAATTATATGCGAGATATCTATCTATCTATCTATCTATCTATCTATCAGGTCACGCACATGTATGTTCATAGGCCCCGCCCCTTGATATAGTGTTGATGCGATCCAATCACAATCGTTGATCGCTCAATGCTCGGGCCTTATATATAGATAGATAGATAGATAGATAGATAGAAAACATAGCATATGTTCCCCGCCGATGCAACCCACCGATCTGATCATCAGTGATCCCTGATCAGCGGTGTCATGCACCTTCCTTTAGACTGTCCCCTCTGCTCGGCCGATTGTGATTTAGCCGCCTAGATTTGGGCCATTGATTGGCCAGATCTGATGGTGGCTATTCATTCGTTGTTTAAGCCTGATTGTGTGGGTTTTTTCATTGTTTTTAAGCATTTTTGCCTCTCGATAGTGTATTTCCGCCCTTCCAAGGGCTCTCCTCTCACTTGGATTTTGATCATTTGATGATCTTTGGGCAAATGCTGAAGATTTCAAGGCCATTAATGGATTCATTGACATGTTTTTAAGAAAAATTGGAGACTTTTAGAGCCTATATGGATCAATTTGTGGGCCTTTTGCCACCAAAGCTAATAGGCTTCAATAAGGCATTCCTTCTACAAATGAAACCAAACTTCGTCACCCACCTGAAACTTGTGTGGCACCCAATTTTGATCGTGTCACTACTTGTACTTGGCATTTGATTTCTACAAAATGTTGTGGGCCTACTGGAAGATGTGTTGGATGTGCTCAATGAAGTTGTTTGTCTTATCAGCTTCGAACTGGACATGAGCTAAATCTACTTGAGTAGCTACAAATGGTATGGCCACATCAAAGGGACATAGTAGCTAGAATCCCAAGGCCACCTGCAAAGGGTTGTGGCTGGTCGAGCTGTAGAGAGCCCGATTATAGATGTATTGGACATAGGGGAGGCTATCATCCCATGTGCGTGGATTATTTGAGTTGTACATGCGCAGAATGTGTAATATCATCTTGTTGACGACCTATGCCTGGCCATCATTTTGGGGATGGAAAGTTGTGGACTTATTGAGCTTGGTGTCTAGCATCGACCAGAGACTAGACCAAAATACACTGAGGAACTTGTTGTCCCAACTTGAGATGATAAATTGTGGGATCCAAAAGTGTTGTAGTTTTTTCTTCTCAATGATGAACGAAAAGAACCCACTTAATATCGTGGATGACAAACGATCTCAACAATAGAAATTACTGCTAAACATTGTAGATCTGCAACTATTGATAGAAACAAAACCTACCAAAATTTTGATCTATGTTGCAATCATAGTTAAACAATGAAATAAAAAGTAATAACCCCAAAACATCTAATGGAAACCAGATATGTAAGGAAATATTTTATTATAACAGCTGTGAAGGGAACAAATACATGTTACAAGTCCCCCTCTTGGGGATGGGTTCTTGGTAATGCTCAAATGCTTTCAGCTTCTGTAGAGTCGCTCTCCTCTATAATGCATAAAGCTAGCAAAAATATGGTGTGCGACAATGAAAATAATCAGAGTTACGACAGTGAGTGCAACAATGAAAATAATCAAAAGGAAATAATGAATGGGAAACCCTCCTATTTATAAAAAATATTGAGTTATCCTCAAATAATGAGCAATAATAAAATATTATTGATCCCATACTTGGAATTACCATTTGGAATATTTTATTATATTTGTTTAGGAGGGAAAATATATTTAAACTTTTATTTAGAAATAATAAATAAATAAATGATTTATTTAATATCTCAATGAATTAGTTAAGGAATAATAAACAAATAAGGATTTATTTAATTATTCCTAAGGGATTTAGTCAAATTTATCAAAGATAATGATTAATTAGTGATTATTTAATTATTCTTAGAGAAAAATAAGATAAATAATCATTTATTTGTTTATTTTTCATGATTGGGTCAAATTTGACAAAGAATAATAATAAAACAGTGGTTAAATTAATTATTCCTAGAAGAAAATAAAATAAATAATGATTTATTTAATTATTCTTCATGGTTTTAACTATAAATTACTTAATAAAGTTGGTTTATTAGGTAATTTCTCACAGTGAAAGTAATTTTACTATGGTAAAATTGGCTTTACATGGTGTACTACAATCCATCTAGTACATTAGGCTAGATGGTCAATTTGTTGGTGATAACAGATTTCCCCCCAACGTACGAGTGTTAGGAGAAAAACATATGACCAAAGTATGTTGTAAAGACACAATCACTTAGACAACACAGGGGAGTGAAGGAGAGAGAGAGAGAAACCAATGAAGTCGAAGCTGAGAGAGGATAGTGATAGAGGGGGTGAGACTAATGCAAGTCTCCTTTTTTGTTGTGGTACCAAACCTCAATGAAGTGGGGGAGGCATACCCATACCCGCTGAGATAAATTAGTACAAAAATCATGGTTCACCCAGAAATATGAAACTGAGAAATAAAGTACATACTAAATGGTACATGACATGTTGACATAACCGAGCCAGAAAATAATACAATGTGTCCCATATACACAATGCACCTCATAAAAACATGATCTAGGACTGAATACAATAATATCTTAGTACATGAGATACAAAGGGACTGAATACAATAATATCTTAGTACATGAATACTGCGATCGGTAGGAACCAAACCCATCAACTCGACAGAACTAGATCTAAGGCTATAGCATAGTAGCTATGAATCCGAGCATGTGGGGGGCTACCTGAAGGGCCACCCCCTCATGAGGTCTGAAACATCTCACACACACCCAGGAATCACCGGTACAATCTGTTGCATCACTAGACCATCAAGTGTATGGATCATGATCATTAAATGACCAAGTCAAAGGGAAATAATGGGACCCTCTGCTCGATCCAAGGTATCAAACAAGAATGGAATCTAGAACTGAGATACACCACCCTCTAGGTTGTTCTTATGTAATAAATGAGCTGGTGTCGAAAAAATAGGGCTCGTGATAAATGAGGCAATGAGAATCCTCAACTAAAGCACAAACGAAAATAGTAATGTGATTGATGCACTGACACCAGGGATAATGGAAAAATGGTACTGAGGAACAAATAGATGACTACCCTTGTCAGAGCATAAAGTGCATGGTTGACCTAGCAGCAACTGAGTCAACTCTAGAGGGGGCGAGGACAGTATGACTGGAGGCCAAAATGGGCAACACAGGATGGACGGTATGCAAATATGGATGGAATATTGTGACATGATATGATGGGACATGAAATAGACTCCAAGGATGCAAGGGTGACTCAATGATGCTGCCACACATACTAGGCCCAGTGGGGGGCCATGAAGACATGAGGAAATGATGGTTACTCGTGATGATAATTGCCATATGGTACAACAAGTATTTAGAGGAGGTGGACCTTGAAGTGCAAGTGTCACTTTATGATGAAAGTCGATTTTGAAAGGGGATGAAGTGACCTTCTTGGAAAAGTGGTTTCGTCGTGAAGTTTCAAATCATCTAAAACTGAAGAAGTCATATTTTAGATCTCGGTGAGAGATTTGCAATGGTTCTAATGGTTTGTCAAACTGAGCTATGGTCTAGTCGCAGGGGACAATAGACAAATTGTGGATTTTTCTATGAAAGGACATTTTCCCTCCAATTTGGATTCATTTTCTAAATAAGCTATGGTGAATTTGGAGAGGAGGAAAAGGCCCTAAATCTTGTGGATATCGTAGCAGAAAAATCAACCATTAGAATCAGGAACTACGAATTTCAGGTAGGTGGCCTTACTCATCTCTTCAATTTCAGTGGTTTATTTCTTGATTTTTGGCACCTAGTAGCTCCTTGAGGGACCCTTGCCCTTGCTGATGGTTGCATCACACTTTCTAGGCCCAGAAGTGCAATCTAGCTTATAGGAAATAGCTACAAACCTACGAGCTCGTACTTTCTGGGTTGAAAACTGCGATTTGTGGTTGGAGGAAGGGTTGATCTGTTGGCCTGGCGGGGGCTATAGGTTGATCATTGTAGTTGGTTGCTTTATGTTCTGAATTGACAAGACATGTGGTGTTTTGCAGATATGGTAGAGCTAAAAATCAACTGGCATGAACGAGACTTGGATACTCTTCAATTTGAGATCCAGGGGGATCAGGCATTTGCAGGGGCATTGGCTCGTTATGGGGTTCTCAAGTTGGTAGAGAATCCACTGATGAGGGCAGGTGAGCCCTTGCTATCAAGAATTGTGAGCTATTGGGATCTAGACCAGGAGGTCTTTGTCATGTAGGGGCATAATATCGAGCTCACATTACAGGATATTTCATTCTTGACGGACTGCCTCCCCTCAGAGTGGTGGGGGATATTCATCTCGTGTTACCTCGTGGGAGGAACATTACTAAGTTTGTGGAGCACCATTGTCGACGGGGTGTTCGTGTCAAGGGCACGACTATCCCGCTTGTTTATCTAGAGAGGCTAGAGACACAGGATGTTTCCGCAACTATTCTATAGGTCTTGGGAAGCTAGGTGTTCCACCACATCACTGGAGGGCAGATGATTTTAGTTGAGAGTGTTTTGGTTGGGACCTACTGGTGGGACCAGATGATGTTGTTGTCGGTGAAACGACAGTTGAGTCTTTATAGGAGTTAGCTTAATCGTGACTACATTTTTGGTATAGTACTCTGTGTGTTCTTCTTTGAGAAGATACCCACTATCTGTCCTCATGTATAGATCCAGGATGGGGGCCCACAGGAGCCCAAGATGTGTTGTTGTGGGCAGCTACTGCAGAGAGGAGGAGGAGGGGGAGTTAGACAGGTGTTTCGACCTAAGTTTTTCGCACACTGGGACCAGATGCCCCTTTACATTGATGACTACCCATATAGCGAGATGAACTATCAGGGGGATCCTGACTTCCCACTTCCACCCCAGCGAGCATGGGGACCAGATGTTAAGTGCTAAGTTGCTATGTTTTATGGTGCATTTATATTTTTGTCACATGTATGTGGTACTAAGTGTGAAATATGTTGTATGCAGACATAGCACTGGTGAATCTAGCAGGATATGCAAGTCGAGTCGCAGTGCTTGGGGTTGTAGATCAACAAACATCATAGTCATAGCAGGGTTTAGAGGATACTACGCTGCTTCTTGATTTGCATCATAGGTTTGATGTACTTTTTACTGAGGTTTCAGAGTGCGGATGGCATGACTTAGAGGATCGGTACACAGACGAATGCACTAGTCTTCCCTTAGAGTTGCGAGGTATCATGCGGTGCGTGGAGATGGCAAGTTAGGTAGTATGTGATCTACGTGCAGGTGGAGCATAGCCTTTGGCGTGAAATACGTTGGAAAGTGACTAGATGCAGGGACATGTGGGTCCCTTTGATTGTGATTTTTGTAACATGATATGGGCATGTCGGATGTATTTAGAGCTATGGCTCCAAACACTTTTATGATACGTAATATTATTGTGCATTTTATATGACGAAGATGGTTTTCCATTTTTGTGGTTATATTTTGTGGTATACATGTGATAAATAACAATCTAGAATGTTGTTTACAATGGTATCTAGATAGTGATTTTGGGCTCTCGGAACATGATTGAATTTAATGGTTTCAAATTCACATACCAATAGCTTCACTCATAGATATTTTCTAAATAGGACTTGGTTATGCACATGATATGCACCATTCAATTTCATGACAAGTAGCAAGGAATCTAAACGAAAATGACTATGAAGGATATGATGAGTGAGGACATCGACTAACAAACCTATCACTGCATCATATTCGGCCTGATTATTGGTGGCAGATCCAATGCACACTCCATTTGAAAGGACTAACATATGCAAGGGGGTAAAAATGGCCCAAATTGCCGAGGCTAGATTACAGGAGAAGTGAATCACACCATCAGCATGGCCGACATATGGTGTGGATGATGGATCCATCTAAAACGTGCAAAAGGAAGTAGATGAGATGATGCAATATATCTAACTATATGGAATAAATAAAGACATGCAAATCGAAGGGATCTATTATGACCAAAATTTCTAGAGGTAGAGCACAATGGGAGAACTAGGAAGGTGATGGCCTTCAAAATCCTGATAAAGGAATGCCCCCTTACTCATGTGTAGGGGTAATCAAGGGTAGCCATAGCTTCCATGGTGTCCTCATTAGGCTGGGAGATGGGTGGAAGGGAGGAAGTCTGACTACATGATGTGGCGGCATTACCCGGTGCATCAACCTGAGAAATAAGGTTCACATACACATCATCTTGGATGGTAGGTGATGGGATGGTAGACAGAGGGTCTACTGATGTTGAGACCTTGGATTCTATTGAAAAAGGTTCGATTTAAATGCGTACAGAAACCTCAGGAAAGTGTGTCGATGAGGAACTCAAGATGACTACAGGTAAAGAATGAGGCCTATGTTATCCATCATCTCGACATAGGGGGAGGGGATCACAATAGAGGGGCCCGAGTTTCCCTGTTCTGGTTGACTGGTGGTACCAAAATCCAGAGGTAGAAGAGTAGCAGCTCTACTACAAGTGGCCTCATATTCACTAATCACCCCAAGGGAATCGCAAAACTCATCGAGACAAGGGCAACAATGGGAATAGTGACCATGAAGATCACAAAGGGCACAAGGGTGGTCTGTGTGAGGCATTTTTAGTTTCTTAGGTGGGACTGGTATTTCATCATGGACTTCTAGAATATTTGACTCACGGAATGCTTCATGAACCAAGGGTTTAAGTTGAGAAAGTTCAGGACAATTGTTAGTGGCATGTGCAACAGCTTCACACAAAATTGATTTAAGGCCTTAGGGTCTGGAGGAGCCTATGGATCCTTGTCCTTCGAATCTTTATTTTTGGCTTTTATCCCTTGGCTAGCTTCTTTCACAATAGGAGTTGGATCCTGTTGAGGTGGTGATGGAACTGAAGTAGCGGCAGGGGTCATGGGGACCCGTTGAACTGGGGCCAAAGCGTGATATGGTCATGGCTAACCAAGTGGAATGTTTGCAGGGGGTCGATGTACCATACTGGGATCCTGAGAGTCATGTAAGGAAGGACCAGGGAATCCATGATAGGTACAGAAAAAATTTCGAGAGGGGGGAATAAGAACTGTATCTGGCCGGTAGAATAATGCCCCCATGGAATAACTCCTGGATGGTTGATACATGGTGGAACTATTCCGGGTGGAACATAGGAGAGGCACCCACAAATGGAGGAGGTCCTGGGGGAGTGGGTCTAGAGGGATCAGCTGGAAGAGCAACAGTGGGATGTTGAGGAGCTGGTTCTTGATCCCGTGTACTAGATTGCTTAAGGGCAGCCCATGATGCTTGTAACATGCAAACACTCATGGAAGTAGGTTCAAAAATGGGAGGGGGAGGACAAGGGAAGGAACCTAACAATGAGGAATATTTATAGACTCTAGGTGAGACACTGGTATAAGGAGTGGATGACTATTTATTGGATACGAACAAGATGATGGACTTAAGGGAGGTCACGGATTTCGGCTCGTAGTAATTCAACTGATCAATGGTAATGGTCCTCCCTTCATGGGGGAAGCACATATTGTAGAACACCACAGACGTGATAACTGACATGGAATATGTGTAACTACGACCTAAGAGGATATTGTAATCCAACGGGGCATCAATGACTTTGATATCAACATGGGCAGTCTTGCCCATAAGGGTAATTGGACAGTTGTGGTACATGCCAAGGGGCTGGGAGAAGTGCCCATCCCAAGCACACAAAGTGATGGCGGGGGGAGACAACTCGGGTGACTTGAGTTGTTTCCAAGCCGCAGCAGACATCACATAGATGGATGCACCTGCGTTAATAATGCATCTAGAGATGATGGCATTACGGACTCTAACTGGTATCTAGAAATCAAGAGATGAAGGTAATGGGGGGTGCTCTGATGTATCAACTGGGAAGACATTCAAGCGATTGTCGGAAGGGTCCACTACACCCAAGGCAGCTAGTAGAGCCTTCTTTTGGGAAGGGCATGACTAGAGGACTTCCAGTGTCGACATGGTGATAGGTGACTACGCCAGGTCATCTACTATACTGAATCTACTGGAATTTTTGTTAGAAGTTGCATTATGGCATAATGGTCCCTTTGGGATATTGGGAATGGCCTCAAATTTGGTTTGAGGGATCTGTAGAGGATCATTTGGTGTTGTAAGAGGCTCAACGGGCACTTTGGTTTTGGACTCGACAGTTGACGAAGTGGAGGGATTATCCTATTGATGCGACCAAGTTTGTAGGTTGATGTTGGAGGGGTTAATCTCATCAAGGTTTATCATCAAGATCTAGTAGTCACCGAGACCAGAAGGTTGGGGTAGGTGGGATTCTTGACCTAGCTAGGGTTGAGAAACAACAAATCCTTACTGAGGGAAAGGATTTGTGAGCACGGCCAATTGAGGTGGTGCACGATTCTGAGGCAATTGTTAACCTCGAGAATTTGCTTGAGCTTCCCATAGTTGGCGCATCTGGGGTAAAAGGGGAAACTTATGTGTGTAGTAGCCGTGTACACCACAACATGCATAAGGCTTATTCATGCTAATAGCCTTGTTTTTCTTGGGTTGGATGCCATGTTGTTGGTTATTGGTGTTAGGCTAATTCCCCTGGGCTTCACTAGGCTAGTTACCTTGGTTACCCTGGTTACCCTTGTTACCCTTCCCCTTATTATTTTTCTTCGAATTTTGAGGATTGGAATCACTCTATTGTGCAAACACTTGTCCCTAGAGGGGGTGGCTACTGGGGCTGAGGATGCATGGGATGTTGCGGTGCTAATGCTTGAGGGGCTAGAGCACCAAGATGTGCATAAGAAGGAGTAGCAGTTTGGTATACAAGTTGGGGCCCTAGAAACATGTTTCTAGCAGGGGGCATAAATGTTAGAGGAACTGGTGCCCCCTTGTGGGTAGCCATAACTCTACAGAGAATATGGCAAAGAGTGTGAAATGGATCCAATGATACCATCAACGGTGTGAGATATCCCTAGTGCATTATCACTGTTAGGATGAGGTAGGTTTGGAATAACGTTATAGACATAACCTGATTGAGCATAAGTCAGATCATATCTCAAAGTGGTCTGGAGAGCTTCTTCCTCGGTCTGAGGAAAATGGGACACAACATCTTTCCTGATGAGGGATAAAAGGCTCTTGAGAAACCAATCTAGATAAACATGGTCTTTGAAAGGTGGGGCACGAAATGTTCTCCTCCTTCAATGCCACTCTTGAACATGGTCAGAAAGGCGATTAGCGAAGGATTGACAGAATGTGGTCAAAATCTCAGTACTAGTGTCATACCAGAGAGGTAACTAGAAATAGGAAAAGAACGCTTTAGCAAGTGTCACGAAAATGGAATGAGAGGCGACGAGTTGGTTTACATGCCATTTTGCAGCATCTCCTGTGAGTGTGCATTGGAAAAGCCAAAGATGAATGGATTCATTGATTATGGATTTGGATGAACACCACATGTGGAAAGATCAAAAGTGGTTGGTAGGATCCTCTCCAACAATACCCTCAAACTTTGGGATGTCTGATGGAAGCTTAGTTGACATGGAGGGCCATCTAGCATCATGGCATATGGGGTCGTTTATCAATTGGTTTAGATATGGTAGACTTAACCCAGGCATAAAGGGGAGCATGGGGGCTACCGGAACGGTTCTTGAGACTGTTCCACCTGATGTGACCACTGGTATAGCACCAGAGGCACCACTAGATTGGGGTCCTGCACCTATTGTGGGTCTGGACATGGTGATTATGTGCAGTGAAGGAGGTTCAAAATCAGATGAGGAATCAGAAGGACTAGGAGAAGAGTCAAAATAGGGGCTCAGAGGGCTATGAAATCAAACCCGATGAGAAGGAGTAATACACCCAAGTAGAAACTGGGGGTGAAGGCATAATAGTCTCTGCAATTGATGCCTTGGTGGTTCAATGATGGAAGGACCCATGAAACACAAAAAGGGTGAAGGGAGATCAACAATATATCTTCTGTCTCTGATGCAGTGACATAAATTTATTATGTTAGGTCTTGGCTTGGCGGTGTAAACCAAGTGCCCTTCACTTAAGGTGTGTTTGTGTATGCAAGTGTATTAATTGATTAAGCCTAGATCGTGTTTGTAAAAAAAAAACTTGCTGTAAAGAAACTAAAATAAATAATATAAAATAAATAGTAAAACAATTAACTAAACCCCACCCAAACTCGGTTTGCAAACAATGTACTGCCAGGTGGCAAAATCGTTGGAAAATACACTAAATGAGCAAGAGATCTGAATGTCGGTGTGACTGGGATCAAGTGACTCTAAGCTGCTCAAAATTGGTGCAGCAACAACAAAAGACTAGAGAGGAAAATCACTGCAAAAAGATAGGGAGGTGGGTGAAACACCTAGGGCAACCGATGGGACCCTAAGGGAATGACCAAACAAGTTTGAATGTGAAACTATGGATGGTATCAATCTATCTTATCAAATATGAAACAAAAGGTTATAGATGTAGAAAATGTGGCTCAAAGTGCTACAGAAACTCAGACTTCTCACTCAGCTAAACTCCTCCTAGAAAGACAGAAGTGTACTAGAAGCCCTAAGGGAGGCTAAATTCGACTTCGAAGAGTGAAACATAATGGATCAAAGCCTAATTGGGATGAGACAGAGATCATACACCCAGCATACAACTCTCAGAAAAACCCAGAAACAGATCTAAGACAAACCCTAAAACCCAAAAATTGCCGGTTCTTACCTATTTTTTTATGAAAACACACTTCTTGTGCAGAAAGCTGCATTCTTGAGTCCATATCACACCTTTTAGGCAGAAAACTGTGATTTATGCTCTGAGACTTCTGGTCTGCAAATTTCAAAAATAAAAAAAAGTGTCGCCTTTTCCATTGATCCAGGTCCGAGTGTGACAAAGGACTCTTCCAAGACATTTTACTTTCATGATGTCTTAAATTGCATTTTAAAAGAAACATAAATGAATACACGTGCATGTTGTAAAGAAGAGGAACATGACAATCATTAGCAACATAAAAGCATAAGCCATTGATAATGGAGTTTGTCTAGGAGGGACTACGTCTCCGGGCCATGGTATCAAGATGGTGTAGGCCGATGCATCAAGTGTTGTCAATAGTGATGATGTACGCAAGAGATGATGTCGCAATCATACAATTAAAATGCCCTCACGCGGGAGTGGCTCTAAGAGATGTTCTACTATAAGAACTCTCAGTCAAAAAGACTTTTATTAATATGACACAAACTCATGCATGATGATCATCCCACAAACATGGCATAAAAGGGATCTCAATGAAAACATGCGTACAGACACATGAGTATCCCATCAACATATAACAAAGGGATCTCAAACAAATCATGACGAATCATGACAAAAAGTACATCACACATATGATTTCACATCACATCAAGAAAGAATCATGAAAACGTGTACAAAACAAGATCCCACATCAAGCATCAAATAGGGATCTGTGTAGCACAATGCATAACAAAAGAAGTACATGAACACACTGCATATACCTCACATCTAGGGGCCATCGGAAGAAGCATATTTCAAACTGCTAAAGTTGTTCAGACCATCGATCACATGGCATCGAATCGCATGAAAATTGTTGCTTGCACATGAATGCTAACACTTGCACTCCACTTAGAAAAGTGGCTGGAAAATGAAATGAGGAAATGAGAAATCTGAACACACCATAAGATTTGTGGCATCGAATAGTGCAAAATCAACTGTCTAATTTTTGAATTCTAAGAAATTGAGAATCTAGGACTCAAAGAATCTTTTAGATTCCCCCTAGATTCCTCAAGGATTCCCTCCTCTGGGTCCTTTTTGAATCTGCTATTCAGATCAAAACTGACTGCACCACCAAGTTCCTTGCGTAATTCTAAGAAAAATGAGTATGAATTTGGTTGCATCTAGACTATGGCGAATTTCAACATCTAAGGAATCTGGAAGATTCCCTCAAGATTCCTTAGAGATTCTCCTCTACTAGGAATCTGCAAATCTGCTACTCAAAAGGCAAACCTAACATCACCATAGCGTTCCCTACGAAAATCTGAGAAAATTGACTATAAACTTGGTTATATTCTGACAAAATAATTTTACCTCCCCGGAGAATCTTCAGGCATCAAAGAATAATCTGCCTCCAAATGCGTGTCAAGGTTTTGCCTCCTCTGTCTCAAAATCCATCCCCACTCCTATTTCCTCCATCTACTCTATGCACTGAGAAAATTGGATTCTTCTAAAAATATCCGGGTGGATTACCCAATGAAATGGTTGGTGCATTTGTTAAAAATAATTATTCATTGAGGAGGGTCGGGGGATAAAATCCCGCCCCTCCCTTTTATGACTGCATAATCATTTGAATACCATGACAGGGAGGCACATTAAATCATTGGTGGAGGTCAGGTCCACCTTAGACGGCCTGCCCCTTAACCTCCGTCATATTGAATGTATTAAATGCCACATTAAAGCTTGATGGGTGGCATTGGATTAATGGTTTGGTTTGCTCCATATATGGGGCCACCCACGTGGGTTGGACGTGGGTTGGGCGGGTTCAATCCCCACTGACCTCACTTAATTCACAATACTTAATAAGGTGGTGGGTGTGATCTCGGTGGCGCGGCTCATGGCCCCCCACCACTTCAAATATTATTTTTTTTTTAATTCCCATTTATTAAAACAATTGGTCACTTTTGGAAAATTCAAAAATTAACGATGGGAGACATTTTAACGAGGCCACAATTTCCCCCAGAATTTGGCTGGACTTGGCTGGATTTTGTCCACTGGAAAACTTACAAATTTTGTCTCCCTTAAGCTTGCCAAGTCACCGGATCAACCTTGAACTTTGACTGCCTCTAACTTTCGCATACAATCTTGGTTTGACAAACCGTTCACACCATTGCTATCAGGACAACGAGATCTATGCTCTAGTCCTAGCTTGAAAAAATTCTAATCACTTTTATTTTTGAGCTTCCATAAGCCCTCTTTGTCGTGTGTGTGTCCCTAGAGCCACCTGAATCAATCCTCCCCACTGAGGAGCTTTAAGTCCTCCAAAAGCATGAAAAACAATCTGCAACATTTTTGTACCTTGTCTGCATCACAAGCATCCTGAAAGTCTCGCTTCCATCTCATTCACCTTTGTTCTTCGGAACCTTAAGCGATGAGCCGACACTTGCAACCTCTGCAACCTGTCATACATTGTTTTTCAAATTACATGCTTGACTTTCATGACCAACTAATGACCCAAGCATCTCATACTTGCCACAAGTTTATAACACATACTCAATAGTCAAGTTTACATCAAAATGGAAATAATACCCCAACTATGAAAACAAGGTCAACATATCATTATTTCTTCAACAAGTGATGGAAAACACATGATCACTGCAACACATGATTTACAAAGATAAGGCCAAACACTATTTTTTTTTACAAGTGATGGAAACACAACATCAATTTCAGAGTGTAAAATGCAACTCAAAATAAGACCAGACATCATTGTTGTTGAACAAGTGATGGAAAACACATCATCACTTTTACATTTTAAAATGCAACAAATGATTTATAAAAGCACGACCATGAAATGCTAATATATCTAGAAACCATTTTTCACTTATCAAGGTGAATGGGTCACCTCCTTATGGGACATTCGATGGTCGAACAACCGCTTCACCTAGTTCATGCACCGACACTTTGTCTTTAAGGCACTGCTCTAGATGGAGCCTCCAACAAGTGGCTCTTTGATGGCCACTTCTATTGCAATGATTGCAATAGGTTTTCTTCCTCCAGATCTGCTTAACATGTTTCTTTACCTGGTGTCGAGAGGGTCTTTCACACCTCATCATTTTGTGTGCTGCCATTCTTTTCCAACACATAGAAAATGTATGGTTATGTAATCCACAAAAGGTACTTTTTTTTCGATGCCATGTTTTACATTCATCATTAATAACATGATTATAATCGAAATGACCATTCGAAGATTGAAAGTGGTTATACCTTCCTTTTTTGTCTCTGGTGTAAGTATGGTGATAAGAGCTTGCCTTAGCTCTTTCCTTGCAATGGAAACTGCCATGGGATGATGGGGATGTTTTCCCATCATTCTCTTTCCTTGACGATTTTGACGATGTCTTGGAAGAATCTGACACCTTCGAGCATTCTACTTTGATGTATCTCAAGCCTACAAATTGAGGTCTTTGCACAACCTCCAATGGTTGAGTTATGCCTTGGTTATTAACACCAAGTTCTTCTTCCTTCTCATGCTTTGTCCTAGTAAGGAGCCTCATGTTTGTCCCTATACTTGAGATCTCCACATCTCCAACATAAATCATACTATGTGACGATGAAACCGAAAGGAAATCAACATATTTTACCACCTTTGTCAATTTGGAAAGAACTGATGAGGGCTGCTCATCATCTGTTGTTGGTGGTTTTCTAGTTGTCTCGGCACATTCCCCAACTTCCTTTCTAACATACCCAAGTCCTATCTGACAGGGTAATTCCTCCACTTTGATGGGGTTGACAATGCCTTGGCCATTAACACCCAAGCCTTTTCCTTCATACCCCATTTTCTTCAACAGTTTGGAGCCAATTCCTGTGGTATGATTTTCAAAAATAGCAAAGTCATCATCAGGACACACATGAATTCAGAGAATTACCTTTTACCTCACATGGGTCATGCTACAACTTTTCTAAGGCCTCGTCCTTAGCCTTCAGTTGTCATAGCAAACTTTGTTTTTCCTCTTTCTCTTCATGTAGACGCATCTTCAATTCAACGTTCTTTGTTTGAAGATTCTGGTTGTTGTGCTTCAGTCCTTCAAGGGCCTCTTCCATGGCTTGCAACTGAAGTTGTAATCTCTTCTTTTCCTTTGTCTCTTTCTATAGATTTTCATACATTATTTCCACCCTTTTGGAAATTTTGAGCATGGTCTCATACATCGCTTTTTCATCCTCTGTCGCTGCACGTTCCATTGTTCACACTGCAATTCACATCAACGCAAAGACTACTCTGATACCACTTGATCCAGGACCAGGTGTGACAAAGGACCCTTCCAAGACCTTCTACATTCGTGATGTGTTAAATTGCATTTTCAAAAGAAACATAAATGAATACATGTGCATGTTGTAAAGAAGAGGAACATGACAATCATCAGCAACATAAAAACATAAGCCGTTGATAATGGAGTTCATCCAAAAGGGACTACGTCTCTAGGCCCCAGTGTCAAGATGGTGTAGGCCACTACATTAAGTGTTGTCAATAGTGATGATGTACACAAGAGATGATGTCGCGATCATACAAGGAAAATGCCCTCACGCAAGAGTGGCTCTAAGATATGTTCCGCTATAGGAACTCTCAGTCAGAAAAACTCCTATCAATATGACACAAACTCATTCATGATGATTATCCTCCCAACATGGCATAAAAGGGATCTCAATGCAAACATGCATAGCGACACATGAGTATCCCATCAATATACAACAAAGGGATCTCAAACAAAACATGACAAATCATGACAACAAGTACATTCACACATATGATTCCACATCACATCAAGCAGGAATCATGAAAACGAGTACGAAACAAGATCCCACATCAAGCATCAAACAGGGATCTATGTAGCACAATGCATAACAAAATAAGTACATGAAAACACTGCATATTCCTCACATCTAGGGGCCATCTGAAGAAGCGGATGTCAAATTGCTGAAGTTGTTTCGACCATCGATCTCATGGCATTGAATCGCATGAAAATGGTTGCTCGCACATGAATGTTGACACCTGTAATCCACTTAGAAAAGTGGCTAGAAAATGAAATGCGCAATTGATAAATCTAAACGCACCATTAGATTTGTGGCGTCGAATAGTGCAAAATCAACTGTCCAATTTTTGAATTCTGAGAAATTGAGAATCTAGGGCTCAAAGAATCTTTTAGATCCCCCTAGATTCCTCAAAGATTCCCTCCTCCAAGTTCTCTGCAAATCTGTTGCTCATATCAAAATTCTGACTGCACCACCAGGTTCCATGTGAAATTCTGAGAAAAATGAGTATGAAGTTGGCTGCATTTTGACTCTGGCGAATTTTAGCCTCCAAGGAGTCTGGAATATTCCCTCAAGATTCCTTAAAGATTCTCCTCCACTAGGAATCTACAAATCTACTGCTCAGAAGGTGAATCTAACATTGCCATAGCATTCCCTATGAAAATCTAATAAAATTGGCTATAAACTTAGTTATATTCTGACAAAATAATTTTTACCTCCCAGGAGAATCTTTAGGTATCAAAGAATATTCTGCCTCAAAATGTGTTTGAAGGTTAGGCCTCCTATGTCTCAAAATCCATGCCCGCTCCTAGTTCCTCCATCTGCTCCATGCACTGGGAAAACTGAGTTCTTATAAAAACTTCTGGGCGAATTACCCAATGAAATGGTTGGTGCATTGGTTAAAAATAATTATTCGTTGAGGAGGGGTCAGGGGATCAAATCCCACCCATCCCTTTTTATGACTGCATAACCATTTGAATACCATGATAGGGAGGTGCATTAAATCATTGGTGGGGGTCGGGTCCACCTTGGAAAGCTCACCCCTTAACCTCTGTCGTATTGAATGTATTAAATGGCACATTAAAGCTTGATGGGTGGCGTTGGATTAATGGTTTGATTTGCTCCATATATTGGGCCGCCCTGTGGGGGTCAGCCCATGTGGGCTGGGCAGGTTCAATCCTTGTTGGCCTCACTTAATTCACGACACTTAATAAGGTGGTGGGTGTGATGTGGGTGGCAGGTGTCATGGCCCGTCACCACTTCAAACATTTTATTTTTTTTAATTCCCATTTATAAAAACAATTGGTCACTTTTGGAAAATTCGAAAATTGACGGTAGGAAACATTTTAATGAGGCCACAATTTTGCCCAGAAGTTGGCCAGAGTTGGCCGGATTCTGTCTACTGGAAAACTTCCAAATTGTGTCTCCCTTAAGCTTGCAAATTCACCTGATAAACCTTGAACTTTCACTGTCTCTAACTTTCGCATAGAATCTCGGTTTGATGAACCATTCACACCATTACGATCAGAACGACGAGGTATATTCTTTAGTCCTAGCTTGAAAACATTCTGATTTCTTTGATTTTTGAGCTTCCATAAGCCCTCTTTGTTTTGTGTGTGTCCCTGGAGCCACCTGGAATAATCCTCCCCATTGAGGAGCTTTTGGTCCTCCAAAAGCATGAAAAAAAATCTACAACTTTTCTGTACCTTGTCTACATCACAAGCGTCCTCAAAGGTCTTGCTTCCATCTCCTTCACCTTTGTTCTTCAGAACCTTAAGCGATGAGTCGACACTTGTAACCTCTGCAACTTATCATACATTTTTTGCAAATTACATGCTTTACTTTCATGACCAACTAATGACCCAAGCATCCCATGCTTGCCACGAGTTTATAACACATACTCGACGGTCAAGTTTACATCAAAATGGAAACAATACCCCAGCTATGAAAACAAGGCCAACATACCATTGTTGTTTCAACAAGTGATGGAAAACACATCATCATTGCAGCACATGATTTACAAAGATAAGGCCAAACATTGTTTGTTTTGACAAGTGATGGAAATAAAACATCACTTTTAGGGTGTAAAATGCAACTCAAAATAAGACCAGACATCATTGCTGCTGAACAAGTGATGGAAAACACATCATATCTTTTACATTTTAAAATGCAACAAATGATTTACAAAAAAACAACCATGAAATGCTAACATATCTAGAAACCATTTTACACTTAACAAGGTGAATGGGTCGCCTCCCTGTGGCCCATTCGATGGTCGAACAACTACTTCACCTGGTTCATGCACCGACACTTTGTCTTTAAGGCGCTGCTCTGGATGGAGCCTCCAACAAGTGGCTCTTTGATGGCCAATTCTATCGGAATAGCTGCAATAGGTTTTTTTCCTCCAAATCTGCTTAACATGTTTCTTTACTTGCTATTGAGAGGGTCTTTCATGCCTCATCCTTTTGTGTGTTGCCATTCTTTTCCAACACTTAGAAAATGTATGGTTATGTAATCCACAAAAGATACATGTTTTCCAATGCAATGTTTTACGCTCATCATTAACAACATGATTATAATTGAAATGAGCATTTGAAGATCGAAAGTGGTTATACCTTCCCTTGTTGTCTCTGGTGTAAGTATGGTAATAAGAGCTTGCCTCAGCTCTTTCCTTGCAATGGAAACTACCATGGGATGATGGGGATGTTTTCCCATCATTCTCTTTCCTTGATGATTTCAACAATGTCTTGGAAGAATCTGACACCTTCAAGCATTGTCCTTTGATGTATCTCAAGCCTGCAAATTGAGGTCTCTGCACAACCTCCAATGGTTGAGCTATGCCTTGGTTATTAACACCAAGTTCTTCTTCCTTCCCATGCTTTGTCCTGGTAAGGAGCCTCATGTTTGTCCCTGTAATTGGGATCTCCACATCTGCAACAAAAATCATACTATGTGACGATGAAACCGAAAGGAAATCAACATGTTTTACCTCCTCTATTGATTTGGAAAGAACTGATGAGGGCTACTCATCATCTGTTGTTGGTGGTTTTCTAGCTGTCTCAGCGCATTCCTCAACTTCCTTTCTGACATACCCAAGTCCTATCTGATGAGGTAATTCCTCCACTTAGATGGGGTTGACGATTCCTTGGCCATTAACACCCAAGGCTTTTCCTTCATACCCCATTTTCTTCAACAGTTTGGAGCCAATTCCTATGGTATGATTTTCAAGAACAACGAAATCATCGTAGAATTGAGACTTCTGTGATCTGTCATAGTTATAAGAATAGCTTCTACGTGAATCACATATAAATGACCTTTGTCGACGCGTTTCGAACCAACTAGTGTGGTTCATCGTCAGGACAAGTTGTCCTGACGATGAACCACACTAGTTGGTTCGAAACGCGTCGACAAAGGTCATTTATATGTGATTCACGCAGAAGCTATTCTTATAACAACGAAATCATCATTAAGGCACATACCTGAATTCAGAGAATTACCTTTTACCTCACATGGGTCATGCTACAACTTTTCCAAGGCATCATCCTTAGCTTTCAGTTGTCGTAGAAAACTTTGTTTTTCCTCTTTCTCTTCATGTAGATGCATCTTCAATTCAATGTTCTTCGTTTGAAGATTCTGGTTGTTGTGCTTCAGTCCTTCTAAGGCCTCTTCTATGGCTTGAAACTGAAGCTGCAATTGCTCCTTTTCCTCTATCTCTTTCTGTAGAGTTTCATACATTATTTCCACCCTTTTGGAAATTTTGAGCATGGTCTCGTACATCATTTTTTCATCCTTTATCACCGCACGCTCCATTGTTCATGCTGCAATTCACATCAATGCAAAGACTGCTCTAATACCACTTGATCTAGGTCCGGGAGTGACAAAGGACCCTTCCAAGGCCTTTTACTTTTGTGATGTGTTAAATTGCATTTTTAAAAGAAACATAAATGAATACATGTGCATGTTGTAAAGAAGAGGAACATGACAATCATTAGCAACATAAAAACATAAGTCATTGAGCACGGAGTTCATCCGGGAGGGACTACGTCTCTAGTCCCCAGTGTCAAGACAGTGTAGGTTGTTGCATTAAGTGTTGTCAATAGTGATGATGTACACAAGAGATGATGTCACGATCATACAAGGAAAATGTCCTCACGCAGGAGTGGCTCTAAGAGATGTTCTACTATAGGAACTCTCAGTCAAAAAGACTCCTATCAGTATGACACAAACTTATTCATGATGATCATCCCACCAACATGGCATAAAGGATCTCAATGCAAACATGCATAACGACACATGGATATCCCATCAACATACAACAAAGGGATCTCATACAAAACATGATGAATCATGACAACAAGTACATCACACATATGATTCCACATCACATCAAGCAGGAATCATGAAAATGAGTACGAAACAAGATCCCACATCAAGCATCAAACAGGGATTTGTGCAGCACAATGCATAATAAAAGAAGTACATTAACGCACTTCATATACCTCACATCCAGGGGACATCTGAAGCAACGTATGTCAAACTGTTGAAGCTATCTGGACCATTAATCTCATGGCATCGAATCGCATGAAAAGGGTTGCTCGCACATGAATGCTGACACCAACACTCCACTTAGAAAAGTGGCTAGAAAATTAAATGAGCAAATGAGAAATCTGAATGCACCATCAGATTTGTGGCATCGAATAGTGCAAAACCGACTGTCCAATTTTTGAATTCTGAGAAATTGAGAATCTAGGGCTCAAAGAATCTTTTAGATTCCCCCTAGATTCCTCAAAGATTCCCTCATATGGGTCCTCTATAAATATGCTGCTCATATCAAAATTCCAATTGCACCACTAGGTACCTTGCGGAATTCTGAGAAAAATGAGTATGAAGTTGGTTGCATTCTGACTCTAGCGAATTTCAACCTCTAAGGAATCTGGAAGATTCCCTCAAGATTCCTTAAAGATTCTCCTCCACTGGGAATTTGTAAATATTCTGCTCAAAAGGCGAATCTAACATCACCATAGTGTTCCTTGCGAAAATCTGATAACATTGACTATAAACTTGGTTATATTCTGACAAAATAATTTTTACATCTGCAAAGAATCTTTGAGCATCAAAGAATATTTTGCCTCCAAATGCATGTCAAAGTTCTACCTCCTTTGTCTCAAAATCCATGCCCACTCCTTGTTCCTCCATCTGCTCTGTGCACTAAGAAAACTGGGTTCTTATAAAAACTTTCGAGAGGATTATCTAATGAAATGGTTGGTACATTGGTTAAAAATAATTATTCGTTGAGGAGGGATCGGGGGATCAAATTCCACCCCTCCCTTTCTATGACTACATAAACGTTTGAATACCATGATAGGGAGGCACATTAAATCATTGGTGGGGTCGAGTCCACCTTGGATGGCCCACCCCTTAACCTCCGCCGTATCAAATGTATTAAATGGCCCATTAAAGCTTGATGGGTGGCGTTGGATTAATGGTTTGGTTTGCTCTGTATATGGGGTTTCCCAGTGGGGGCTAGCCCACGTGGGCTGGACAGGTTCAATCGCCACCAGCCTCACTTAATTCACAACACTTAATAAGGTGGTGGGTGTGATGTGGGTGGCGGGGATCATGGCCCGCCACCACTTCAAATATTAATTTTTTTAATTCCCATTTATAAAAACAATTGGTCACTTTTGGAAAATTCGAAAATTGATAGTGGGAGACATTTTAATGAGGCCACAATTTCACCAGAATTTGGCCGAAGTTGGCTAGATTCTGTCCACCGGAAAACTTCCAAATTGTCTCCCTTGAGCTTGCCAAGTCACCTAGTCAACCTTGAACTTTGACTGCCTCTAACTTTCACATACAATCTCAGTTTGATGAACCGTTCACACTGTTGTGATAAGGATGAAGAGGTCTACACTATGATCTTAGTTTGAAAACATTCTTATCACTTTCATTTTTGAGCTTCCATAAGCCCTCTTTGTCATGTGTGTGTCCCTGGAGCCACCTGGATTAGCCGCGACTAGTTCCTATGACCTGTGGAAACAACCAGAAAGCTTATAGAAGTTAGAAATTTATTATATCTAGGGTTAAAACACTAGGAAACATTAATAGAAGAGAAAAAAGAGGAAACCCTAAGCTGAAAACCAAAGGCCACCCAAGTTTCTGGATCAGAAAGATAAAACCTAGTGGAGTCGCCAATTTGTTGTAGTGTTTTCTTCTCAATGATGTATGAAAAGAACCCACTTAGTATCATGGATGAAAAATGATCTCAACAATAGAAATGACTACTAAACATTGTAGATCTACAGCTATTGATAGAAACAAAACTTGCCAAAATTTTGATCTATGTTGCAATCATAGTTAACCAGTGAAATAAAGAGTAATAACCCCAAAGCATCTAATGGAAACTAGACATGTAAGGAATAATTTTATTATAACACCTATGAAGGGAAAAAATATATGTTACCAGTCTCCCTCTATGGGATGGGTTCTTGGCAATCCTCAAACGCTTTCAGCTTTTGTAGAGTCTCTCTCCTCTATAATGCATAAGCCCAACAAAAATATGGTGCGCAACAATGAAAATAATCAGAGTTACAACACCGAGTGCAACAATGAAAATAATCAAAAGTAAATAATAAATGGAAAACCCTCCTATTTATAACAAAATATTGAATTATCCTCGAATAATGAGCAATAATAAAATATTATTGATCCCATTCTTGGAATTACCATCTAGAATATTTTATTATAGTTGTTTAGGAGGGAAAAAGTATTTAAGCTTTTATTCAGAAATAATAAATAAATAAATGATTTATTTATTATCTCGATGAATTAGTTAAGGAATAATAAACATATAAGGATTTATTTCCTAAGGGATTTAGTCAAATTTAACAAAGAATAATAATCAATTAGTGATTAATTAATTATTCTTAGAGAAAAATAAGATAAATAATGATTTATTTTTTTATTTTTCATGATTGGGTCAAATTTGACAAGGAATAATAATAAAATAGTGGTTAAATTAATTATTCCTAGAAGAATATCAAATAAATAATGTTTTATTTAATTATTCTTCATGGGTTTAACTATAAATTACTTAATAAAGGTGGTTCATTAGGTAATTTTTCATAGTGAAAGAAATTTTACTATGGTAAAATTAGCTTTACATGGTGTACTTCGATCCATCTACTAAATTAGGCTAGATGATCAATTTTTTTGTGATAACACAAAGTGTACCCACACTCGTTCAAAGAAGAGTTTAGCAGTGGCTTCTATTGTGATTTTCTTCTTAGAGGCTGCCATAATGGCCATCTTTGAGAATCTATTGACGACCACAAAAACATAGTTGTTTCCATGCTTAGTAGAAGGAAGGCCCAACATCTAATCCATGGAGATGGATTCCCAAGGTCAACTAGGGGTAGGTAGATATAGAGGCCTTGCTTCTTGATGGTCAGTTCGGCAATGGCACAGGCAGTGCAGGATTTGATGTACATCCTGTCGAAGATTCAGCCAATAGAAATAATTTTGCAATACTATCACCATTTTCTTGACCCCAAAATGCCCAACAGCTTGACTATAGAGTGCTTCCCAAATCATCTTGGCATGCTCGCTTGAAGGAACACAAAGGTTTCCTAGGTGGAATAACAAAGCATCATAGAGGTGAAAATATAGAACTTGCTTAGCCTCCAAGGGCATTTGTTATGTGTGGTTGAATTCTGGGTCGCTTTTGTAGAGGACTAGCCAATCAAAAATCATGTGCCCACAAGAGTTGAGTATAGTGGTTAACGACATGATCAGTAATCGGCTAAGGCATTATGCAACATTAATGGTGTTGCGCTTCTTGTACTTGATATTTAGATGGAACTGTTGCAGGTATGTGGACCACTTCTGATGGCGATCATTCTACAACTTCCCTTGTGTCTGTATGAACTGCAGGGGTAAATGGTATGTGTGGATGATCGTTTCCTTCCCCAAAATTTAATGCTTCCATTGTCGACAGGCCTACAAAATGGAATACACCTCTTTGTCATAAGTGGGATAATTTCGGACTATGTCTGAAAGTGTCTCACTGTGATATGCCAATGGATTCCACTGCTGAGTAAGGACTACTCCAATAGCATAGTCAGAGGCATCTATCTCAATCTCAAATGGTTGTTACAAGTCTAGTAATGTAAGCACTAGTGCAGAGAAGACGTGATGTTTCAACTCTAAAAATTCCTTCTATTGAGATTCATACCAAAGGAATTTTTCTTTCACTCCTCCCTTGGTGACTTGACTCATGGGCCAAGTGATATGAGAGAACCCCAACATGAAGCTATGATAGAAATCGGCAAGACCCAAAAAGTTGCGAAGCTTTGTCCGAGTGGTTGGGACTAGACAATCCCGAATGACTTGGATCTTGGCTAGAGCCACATGCACCCCCCGTTCATCAATAATGTATCCAAAATACTTAACCTAGGTCATGCCGAAAGTTCATTTCTCCAAATTGGCACAGAGCTTGTGTTTCCGCAGTGTTTGGAGAACCTGTCAGATGTGTTGGAGGTGCTCTTCCCAACTCTAGTTGAAGATCAAGATGGAATCCAAGTATAACGCTACAAATGATTTGGTGAATGGCCACAAGATGTCATCCATCAACCTCATGAAGGTTGTAGGAGCATTTGTCAACACGAAAGGCATAACCAATCATTCGAAAAGGCCCTCCTTGGATTTGAAGGTAGTCTTCCACATATTGGAGGATTCGATTGGTACCTCATGATATCTAGACTTCATGTTGATCTTGCTGAAATATTTCGCGCCCACTTGAGTTGGTCCAGTAGGTAATAAATCTATGGGATTAGGCACCTATTCTGGACAGTGATCTTGTCTAGCACCCAATAGTCAATACAAAGTCTCCAAGTCCCATCCTTCTTCTGTACCAACATGATCAGGCTCCCACATGGCAATGAACTCAACTGGATGTGAACTTTCTGCAGCATCTCTTAAATCTTCCTCTTGATTTCATCATTCTCCATAATAGAGCACCGATGGATTGGTCCATTGAGAAATGACGCACCTAGGGTTAGATCGATGGATTGCTTGACCTAACATTACAGAGGCACACTTGCGGGGGAGGTGAAGATGTCCTTATACTCCTCCATGACCTTGTCCATCTGTTGTTATCACGCAGAGGGGCCTTGTCTGGAGGTCATGGCTACTGTCTTCTTCTTTTCATGAGGGTGTATCATCAGAAAAAAAAATTTCCAGGTTTTGGAAATGAGCTTATTGCATTGTTTTGCAGTAACCAACGAGATGGCAGTAGGTGTTGCTACCTCTAGTATCATGTACAACTTATTTCCAAAGGTAATAATAACAACACCTGGCTTTGAATCATACACAACATGTCGCTTCCATAAGTATGGTTGGCCTAATAGTACATCACAAACATCAAGGGGAGCAACGTCACATAATACCTCATCTGTGAAGGGCTTGATGCTATATGGAAGGTGACACTGTTGGCTCACATGAAGATCTCGTCCTTAGTGAAGCCACCTGATTGTGTACAGTTGTGGGTGTGTTGTGGTCAGTAATCCTAGCTGCTTCATGACCTCTATTGAAATGAGGTTCTTTTGGCTCCTGTTGTTGACAATGAATTGTAGCGGGGAACCCTTTACCCACATGTACGAGTGGAAGAGACGTTCCTCCTCCTCTGGATCTTTGAGTTCCTCCTACTAGATCTTCGTGGTGGCAACGATGGCGTTGGGCTATGCATTGATAATCTGCTTCCCTTTGTCATTCCCCTTATCAAGTTCTGACTTAGAGTCGGAACATGCACCTGATTCCAAAGCCTTCAACTTTGCCACCAGTGACTGCTTGGCCCAACACTCACTTGTGTTGTGAGTGGATCACTTATGGAACTCACACCACTTTATTGTGTCCTTGTTTGGCTTTGCACTGATGTTATTTTCTTGCGGCTTTGGCAGGTTGTTTGAGGCTATCCTACCTTGGATTTATCCTTTGTTCTACGGCTTTGGGGTACCTCTCCCTTGCTTCAGATTCACAGATTCAAAGTCTCACTTCTTCTTTTTAAACTTCTTCTCGATCTTGTTGATGTATCGGTATGTTGTGCCGAGCGAGGAGATGTCTGAGAACTCCATCTCGTCTTAGATATATTGGTGTAGGCAACCATGGTACTTGATTACCAAATGTTTCTTAGAATCCTTAATACCCAACTCCGTGCAAAGGGTATGAAAAACATTGGTAAACTCTGGCACATCTTGGTCCCTTCCCTACCACAGCATGGTCCACTTTATGTATTTATCCTCATAGCTCCCAACAGTGTAGCACTACTCCTTAATGGCGTCTCGAAATGAATTCAAAGTGTGAGTGGCTGAAAACAGTGAGGGTGTACTTTCATCCTTTTTCTCACAGTAGGTTTCCCACCAGTCCTTGACATGGGGGGCAGCTTTGAGGGAGAAAAAGTAATATTTTCCCCGCTGGAAAAATCATGAATGGGAAAATATCCTTCTAGCGTATTTAACCATTTATCTACGGCATCTGCATCTATTTGGCCCTCAAATATGGGAATGTCAAAGTTTACTTGTACCTTAAAAGGAGTGGAGCCTCCAAAGTGGTTGCTGGATGTGGATGCGCCGTCAGTGGGCAACCGTTGAAGGATCTGGGAAAAGTTATCCATCATTGCGTTCCTTTGTTTCTCGAGGGCCTCCTCGAGAAATATTTTGATAGGATCTCATGCTCCCTCATATTTCTTTTCTTCCCCCATGGGTGGTCATCGAGGTTTGCGAGGCTGATCTTGTAAAGGTTCTACCTTATCAAGCCCTAACTCCTTATATCCTGACCTCGTTGGGGACATGCAAAGAAAAATAAAGAAAGAGAAAACCCCTCTGATACCACTGATCCAAATTTAAAAAAGAACACAAAAAATTATAGATATATCCATAAATATAGAGATGCAACAGAAATAACACTTCATTTCATTAATATCAAATACTGAAATATGCTTACAAACAGAATGGAAATAAGACTAGCTTGGGTGATGGTAGCTTATCTCTGAGAAGAGATGTGGTGGCTACATGCCTTTGAACTATGTTACAATGAGGCCCAAAGGCCTATTTATTTTTGAGAAACAATGGAAAACCCTAAACATCCAAAAACCTAACCCTAGGAGATGAAGCACCAACTATGGGCCCCATTTGGGTAAATTGGTACATCAACTTCCCGAGGTCATAACTTTGACATACGATCTCTGTTTGACATGCACAATACCTCGTTAGAAATATCTATCGAAGGATTATAAGCTTTGAATGGCCAACAATGGTAAATAACCCATGTTGGCCCTAGTTTTCCTAGAAAACCTCGTTTAGGGTCTCAAAACGACTCCAGAAGTTCAGAACTCGAAAAACTGCCAAAAATAGTAAATTGTGCTACAAATGAGGAAATTGAAAAACTAAAAGAAATAATGGTGGGGGCCCAAGTAGAATAGACAGGTGGACACCAATATCCACCTAGATCATGGACCCCACTGCAAGCTTCACCCGCTCTGATATGGACCATACACCATCACTAAGGCCGTTGGTGACAATGCCTTCAAGCTCAGCATCCCACTGTTCCTTGGTTTGCACCTAGTGTTCAATGTAGATCGCCTTTGGTGATATTGTCCACCATTGTTGGACACATCTGACATTGCAAAACAACTCACACCAACAGAGCTCAACCCAGACTGCATGGAACAAACCACAACTGATCAGATCATGTACACACAAATCAAGAACAATCGCCAATAGAGGATACAATTATATCGAGTTGTCAAAGTAGGAAAACTCCTTCATTAGGGCATGTGGTTCACTAAGGACCAGGCTTAACAGAAATTTCCTCACCTCATTGAGGCTTTGCACGCAATGGGGACCATTGCTTCCTAAGGGGGGTGGAATGATCCAGGTATATTGGTGGCCACCCACCTATTCCACCTAGACCCCCTAGTCATTTTCATCTATTTCCTTGTTCATTTTAGCATTTACTATTTTTAGCAGTTTTTCGAGTCCTGAAATTCGGGAGCAATTTTGACCCCCTAAACTGCATATTTTTGGGGCCTGCAGTGGGCCATTAGTTGTAGCAGTGAAACCTATAGTACTCGGCGAGACCTTTCCAACAAGGTATCGTACATGCCAATCGAAGATAATATGACCAAGTTACGACCTCGGGAAGCTGGCTGCCCAACTAACCCCAATGGGGCCCACAAACTCTTGGTGTTACATCTCTCGGGGTTAGGGTTTTCTCATGTTGTCCAATAATAAATAGGCCCTTGAGCCTCATTGTAACACCGTTCATAGGCATGTAGCCACCACATCTCTTCACAGAGATAAGCTACCATCGCCCGAGCTATCTTATCTCCATTTTGTTTGTAGGCATAGTTCAGTATTTTTCTATAAATGAAATGAAGTGTTTTTTAGCTGAATCTCTATGTTTATGATTATATCTATAAGTTGTTGTGTTTCTATTTAAGTTCAGATCAGTAGTAGATGTAAATTGAAAGATCAATAATTGTAAGAAATCTTACTAGAAGGTTCTACCTTCTAGAAAGTTACTAAGAGGTTAGATAGAAACAATAAAAACTAGTAGAAGGTAATGAGATGTTTTGTGAAGCATGTTGTAATTAGAGCTCTACTTAGACTAAGGTTGCTTCCTTCAAGAGTCAAGTGGACATTCCTATCATTATCAAGGTATTTCTAATTATGGTATTTTTCTTCTCCTACGATTGCCTATTGTTTTTATAATCTCTCATTTTTTTATCTAATTCTTACTACAGTCTTTGATTTTCGGTATGAATCTGCTATGTTTATAATCAGGAACACTGCATGAAGCTAAAAATTGAGTTCATATAAAGGGAAAATATGATCGTATTATCTCAAAGATAAGAAATAATGAATATCAAGTATAAGGGATATAGATTGTCATTGTATTAACACAGAGATAATAGAGATGAATTTTGTAATAAGTCATTATACATCAAGAGAACCTCATCGAGATAACTCAAGTACATCCATATAACCAAATAATATGTCTATCTCTACAATATTCAATATATTGACCTCTATGCATACATATTCTTATTCGTTGCACATGTAGACGCTTGATGAGGAATATCCCTATTACATATTCATTCAACTTCATATATTTCCCCATAGGTTCATAATGCTTTACTTTAGTAAAGCATTTCATAGTTGGAAGTTGCAGTGGACCTTCATCCAAATAAAACACACTAGCTTCTTCGAACCAAGTCATGGAATAGACCACTTGACACATTTAATAAGGAAATAAAACTCTTCTTACGTTACCAAAACAAGGTAATTCCCTACATATGTTAAGTACTCCACATTTGAGCAATTGCTATAAAACATTCCTCAGATAGTGGATAATGCATTAAACTTCTCTATATCAACATCAATAAAAATTGTTCATAAGTCCATCCTTTCTACCCTTGATGCAATGGGAACCATTGCTACTTATGGGGGGTGGGTGAGGGGGTTAATCTATGCATCAATTTGGCCCTATATCATGATAAATATCTAACATCCTTGATCACAAGTGGTTAGTTTCTCATTATAAGGTGATTGACATTTGTTCTTAATTGTATTCTCCTAAACTATACTTTCATTTAGTATTTAACATGTCACAAGCTCTCCTTCAATAAAACATCCATGCAACATACTTTATAGATCAACATGCACACTACCACATGGACTCATTATTAGATTCCTTAAAATTCTTAGCAAGACCATTCATGATTAACAAGGTTGGCACACCCAATGAGTTGGGTGATCAAAGTTGACCGTGTAAATGCTAAATACCATAACAATGGAAATTCCTGTAGTTTATTTAGGGGTTTATTATTGCACTGGTTAGAAGAAGCAATAATTCTACAATGCAAATATTTGGTTACCAAATGATGAACTTGAAACTTTAGAGGATCGAGCTTGAAAAAGATAATTACTTCACACTAAAAAGCAATACACTTTAAAGCAAATGCAAACAATGTTTCTCCCATTAATAATATGTTGGGGAGACCAACAACTCCTAAATAGAGAGTTGGGAGACCTCCTTAAATAAGGAGCTTTAATTCATAAAATAGTTAGAGACTAAATACACTTATTACTAAAGGAGTTGCACTAGAAAAGAGTTTGACTTAGAAAAAGTTGAAATTTAAGTGCACATAATGGAAGCAAATTTAGCACATTTGTAAGTAATAATATTAGGTAGTGGATTTGATTAGAATGAATTTTTGAGCCTTGATTCATAAAACAGTTAGAGATCAAATATGGTCATTACGGTTATTACTAAAGCAGTTGCACTCGAAAATAATTCAACTAAAAAAAGTTGAAATTTAAGTGCACATAGTGGGAGCAACTTTGGCAGATTCGAAAGTAATAATATTATGTATTGGATGTGATTAGAATGTATTGCATTACTTGGGGAATTGATTAGCTACTTGGGAATGCGCTTAGGTTATATACATGTTAATGAAATAATTCAACGCATGGACAAATCAATTGTCCATTACCACAAAAGGATATTACTCATAATGGAATGGCATATTCTACTCATGATGTCTCTTCATTTTATGATTCTTATACATTAACGCATAGTTAAGATATGAAATAGTTTATATTCTATTAACAACGTTATTTCTCCACCTCTTTTTATTAATGGGGTTAGGTATTAGTGAGTTTTTAAGTTGGTAAAGCTATTTGGTGTTTCAGTAAATATTTTTTCCATATTTATGGTAGTAATTGTATATTAATGAAGATAAGATATGAAATAGTTTATATACTATTAACAACGTTATTTTATTGTTTTTTTTTATTAATGGGATTAATGGGTTAGGTATTAGTGAGTTTTTAAGTTGGTAAAGCCACTTGGAGTTTGAGTCAATATTTTGTCTATATTTATGGTAGATTGTATATTAATGATTGGAGGTTGTTTCAATATTGGTTGTATAATAATATAGTTATTATCTATGCAATAATAATATATGATAATATTTGTCTTAAAGCATATTATAGCGATGGGTTTGGAACAATAATACATTGCAATTATGAAGATAGGCCTTTTAGGTTCATCCTTTTATAAAATTATAAAACATTACAAAGAATTTTCTATAAGTAATGAATGCATTATCAAGATAGTTATGGAATGCATTTCTTTTTTCTTATTATAATTGCAATCATTACAATGAATTTTTTATAGTCAATGAATGTGCTATCAAGATAGTTGTGAAATGTAATGTAATGCTTTCCTTCTACTACAAGTGCAACCATAACCATCAATTGTGCCATTTGATAGTTGTGGAATGTATTTCTTGTCTCCCTACTACAAAGCCTCCCACTACACTTATGCAAAGTATTAAACACTTTTTATTAGCTTCATTTATTTTATCGTGGATTTATTAATCTTCAATGTTAAGTGGAAAACAAGAAAAAACATATCACATTACGTTATCAACAAGCAAAGCACATAAAAAAATATAGAACATTTTATGAAAGTTAACTGTTTATTAGCCTTCATTGCTAACAAAGATATGAAAGAGAGCATATAACATTTTACTAATTCTTATGGGGCTTATTAATCTTCAATGTTACGAAGGTTAAAGGAGAGGGATCATTTGCCTTGGAGTTGGCTTTCATGTAGTTGGTATTAGTTTAAGGTTTATAGTGGTAGCTAACTAGATCTGAACTTGAGACTTGCATAAGTAGTCTCTACCAGTTATCAATACTCCTAGATTTAGAAAATACAAAGGACAAAGTAAAGTAATATAGCACTTTACTATGTTGGAGAATAATGCTACCATACTAGAAAAGTGTCACCTACATCTTTGGATTCAATTTATGATGCGAAAGACATTTTTAGACGGTGTAGTCTAGCAAGATGATTTTTTGGTCTTTTTTTTTAGTATATTTTTTAATCAATTTTATCTCAAATCTAATTAAAAATTGGAAAAATTGTAGTTTTAAGTTGTTGACTTTGAGTATTTTGAATGTCTTAATATATTTTAGGGCATTCAATCTATTTTTACATTCAAAAATACAACTTAAATAATAGAACACTTTCACAAAAAAAAATATCATATTAAAAAAAAACACCTTTAACCTACCTTCATAACCACACTGTGTTGATGACTACTAACCCTCGTGTACTTCATAACTACATTTGTGTGGATGACTATTAACTACATAGCTTTGTGCCATTATGTGGATGACATCGTTAGACTTTCTCGTAGGCTTCCTACATAATGGTAGTTTGATGGGAAATTTTGATACTATTTAGTGATAGCTATGAACAACTACAAAGAGTTGACGTTGTGCAAGCACTTATGATAGAGTGATGGTACAGGATTGGTGGCTGCCAGACATCCATTATTATTATTATCATAACAGAGATGGAGGTTGGTTGTCAAGGAAAAGAAATGAAATTGAATTTGAAAACATGAAAGGATGAATCGAACCGCATATTAAGCCAGTGATTCAGCAAGGGAAGGTCCAAATTTCAAGAGCATGGCATTTTTGTTCCACGTTTCATGATGATCCATATGGATGTGGGTTGGGTTTTCTGCTCTCACTTCAATTCATGGGGTGGTCCTCCTCCTCCCCAGTGTGGTCCTCTCAACAACAAGAAGGTACCCCCTTCCCAGAGACAGATACAGATACACAGCAGCACCATCATATTTTGCAGTCTGTCTCTATTAGTGTCTGTGTGTGCGGATGGATATGCCAAAAGGAGAAAGTCCTGTCCAGCGAATAGCGAGACCCAAAAGTGGATGCTCCTCCATTTAACAAAAACAAGAACCTATCTATCCCTCTCCATTTCATCTCCTTCCAACGCGTGTTTGCATTGGGACCCGTTACGGTTCCTTACATAAAGGCCTCTGCACATATGACAATAATTCATCCCTTTGTACCAACGCACAATTATTCACTTCATCCATTACCAGGAAAGGAAACGTCATGGGAGTTACAAAGTTATTGATTGCACCGTGTTCGGTCTGTAATCTGATTATGGAATGAGGGAAAAGTGACCAATCTCTCATTCTGACAGTAAGTCGGCATTCACCCATTTTCCATTTTTCACCTCAAATCCCCAATGTCATAACTCTGTTCAGTGCTTACCTACTCATACACTCAATTATATCTGACAAAAGATGGGGCAGGAAAGTTACAATGCACTCAGTGAAAAAGTCAGAAGACACAATACTATTCACTGTATTAAGTTTATAATTGGGAATTGACCATTGCCCATGGGGCTCATAAAATTCTGCATCTATACATTGGTGTCGCCGACAGATCTACAAATTTGTTTTGACTACATATTTACATAGGTGGTGCCGACAGATCTGCCAATTTGTTTTTATTATATAGTGTTTTTGGGTTAGAATTTTGTAATTTGAAAAAAAAAAAAAAAAATGAATTTATGGGGCACCTAAAATCTTGAAGTTCGACCACTGTAATCTAGATTTTCAAATATTTCTGTAAGATTTTATCATAATCTTACCTAAATTCGCATTATTTTTTCGACTATTTGGTGGGTTCTTTAGACTACTATATATAGATATATGGAGGTGATCAACCTCCCCCTTGATAACCATAATTATCTCTCTATGTTGACTAGCACTAAGAAGAAAATGAACATTGCTAGGGTTAGAACTAACTCTCCTGAGCTCCTTAGTGAGACCGGGTAGTGGTCTACTCCCAAGGCTCCCTGGGATGATAGAATTTGTTAGATTTGTGATACTAAGAAGGTGGAAGATGAAAATCACTTCCTCTTAAACTCCTCGACTATTGTCCACATCTGCTCTCAATTCCCTATTGCGAGTTACCCCTCCAATCTTCTTGACTTACTAAGCCAGCCCAACTATAGCGATCTTGGAACCTTCTTTCCCTACTCCTTGATCACAAAAACAAGATTTTGAAGAATGTCAATAGACTCCTCTCTTTTCTTAAGGTCTTATAGACTACATTGGTTTTAATGGACGTTAATCATCATCATCATATCTCTCTCTCTCTCACACACACACACACATATATATATATTCTATTTTTTAATAGATGAATTGACTTTTTTCTATAATTTTTTTTAAAAACTTAATTCTAAATTGTTTAATCTACATAATTCAAGTGCGGTAGGGATTTTCAGGGAGCTAAATCCATTTATGTATTCAAAAATGTATTTTAAACATCAAAAAATCTTGAAATTATATGGGTGAACATCTATAAGTCCCCACATTAGTCGAGTAAACTATTAGTCATGATTATGGGGCTTTGCCTAAAGAAATATAAGAGAGTGTTAAGATCACAACGAAATTACTCTATTAAACCTATATAGGGAAGATAACAAATATTCCACCTAATTCACCTAAGTTAAACTGAGTTGACACATATTCTTTTTTGATATGATTATTACTAAATATTCTTTTAAAAAAATAAATTCAATTTTTTTAGGAAAATTAAAATAAATTATTAAAATTTTAAAATAGATAACAATTTAAAAAATAAAAAGACAATAACAATGACATATTGAAAATTTGATAAATAAAAAAAAAACAATGAAAATAACTTACGGAAAGAGATTAAGAATATTCAAAGATGATTGGGTAACAAATCAATTATTGAGGGAAATTCAATAAATGAAAAAGGGAACATGTAAAGTTAAATTAGGTATTATGATATTTATGAAATAGGCTATTATCCAAATTCATATTACTATTATTAATTATTATGATATTTATGAAATGGATTATGATTTAACATTACTATCATGATTAAAGTCAAACTATTTATCATATAATATAAAAAGTAAGGATTTATAATTATTTGTAATTATTTATTTATAGATTTAAAAAAATAAAAAAATATTAATATATTTTTTATTGACATTGATTATTTTTATTTTTAATTATATATATATATATATATAGAATTATGATATAATAATTAAGATTTTTTCTCAAAAATTTTATTTTCAATTTAAATTAAAGAATTTTTTTTTAATAAATTTATTAGATTGGGACTGTTTCAAGGACATAGTTGATAATATTTTGGACATTCGACATAATTCACAATACTTTGGATATTCTTATTGTTTTCAGGAATAGGAATTCAAAAGTAGTTGAGAAATAGTTGGAATTAAAAAAAAACATTAATAAAAAGTCTTATTTTGTTTTTATATTACTATAGGGATTATGTAGTTTTTGTTTTTTAATGTGTTAGATTAAGAAGGGTTTGTTTTTTAATATTATAGGATTGGAGAGTTTTATTTGAACACATTTATATAATGTTTAATAAAAAAGTAGATGGCTCGTTGGAAGAAGGTAGGGGAAGAAAGTTGTTGGAAAAAGGTATAGAAAAAGGTTTAAGAGTGGCTCCTCTAGATATTCAAAAAACTATTTTTTGAATTATGTATTTTTGTGTGTTACTATGTAAATCCAATAAAGGTGACTCTTTTAGATTCAAAAAACTATTTTTTAAATCATATATTTTTATGTCTGTTGCTATTTAAAGATATTTTGATGTATGTTCTTATTTAAAGATATATTGTCAATCATGTAAATATGTTATGTAAATATGATGGCAATAGATAAATTTTAATAATAAATATTTTTAGGTTAATTATAAACAATATTTTAATACAATTTTTTAAAATTTTCTTATTCTTAAAATATTTTTTAGATATATATTATGGTAAAATTCAAAATGAAATTAACATTATATGTTAATTACAAATATATTTTTAACCTTTAAAAAAATTTAATAAATTTAATCCATTTCCATACCTAACCAGAAATAGTTTGAAATAAAAATATTTTTAACATTTTAAAAAATTTAATTTATTTCCATACATAATAGTTAAAAAAAACAATGGAATTATCAAAATTATTTCCCTAATACAAACCGTTATAAAGAAATCTAAGTTGAAAGTCTAGAACTACACTATGAGATGTGTTTCTTACCAAAAAAGAAAACAAAATGCAAATTAAGAACCTAAGAAAGAACCATTTGCAAAATAAGTAGATGACATAAAGGTTTTCATTGCATAATATTGTGTACAAAATACATTTTCATGGACGTGGGACTTCATTTCTCTGTCACCAACCTGTGATGGACAATATTTACTGGTGGTTGCTTCTACTTTAATTCAAGGAAAAGGCACATATCTGTATTTACAATGTTGTGTTCAAAGGCCCATAACAATTTTTAACCGTGTTATGCCCATTTCCTGCATCCCGGAATCCATTGTGGGCACTTGGGGCTGAAGTAAGAATGTGTGACCTTGGAATTCAGAAGCCCAACAACGGGACTGCACTTCACGCATCGGGGCACTTTGTATTGATTGATGGATGCCCCTCGGCTGAGAGCATAATCCATCAATTCATCGAACGTTCCCTCTTCAACAACCCTAATTTCCAGGGGCCCAATGGATTTATCTGCCACTCTACCTTGGCGATACACAGAATTCAAGGATTCTTCCACAGCCAAACAGCAATCTTCGAACACAGATGCAGGAATTGAGACTGCAACTTCTTTGCTGTAGTTGTTGAAACCAAGTTCCCAATACAGCACGTAGTGACCAGGTATTGTTGATGTGTCGGCATAGCTTGTGTACTCTACCAGCTTCGTGTCAAATGGTTCAAGATGCTTAACAGAATTCTCCACTGCACTTTGAAGCTCTGCTTCATCTGTTTTGTCTGAATCTATAGTCAATACAACATTTTGTCTGCAGACAAAATGGAATTGAGGGGCAGCATTGTGGAAACCAGTCACCCTCAGCACATCCCCTACTCTGTAGCGATACAAACCTGCATGAATGTCATTTCACACACATTATAATAATATTATTCTGATGCCAAAGTGAAAAAGTGAGAATCATTGCAGTTCTAGACCTTTCTTTTGTGGATAAAAGATTCCTTTTGAAGTGGAATGAAATAGAAAAACCACTTTCAGAGGTTTGTCAAGAAAAACAAGCCTAACCATTAAAAGAAAGAGAGTCTGAATTATTGTGTCAATACAGTATTTTTTGATTTCACATTTTGAAAATTTAAATGAAATGAGTGTAAGTGGAATAGTTGGCTTTGGTGAGTGTAAGTTCAATAATTCACTTCACTTATGTCTAGACAGGACTTTAAGCTGAATAGTTAGCTTGGCTTATATTTGGTCTAGACATGAAGTAAGTTAAATAATTCAATGTGATTTTATTTAGATACTTATATTTGGACATGAGTTTATATTTGGACATGCGTGAAGTTGAACAGTTGACTCTATTATGTCAGGGGTTTATATCTTAACATGAATGAAGATGAACAACTAGCTTTACTTGTGTTTAGATATCAGATATTAGTGAAACTGAACAGTTGACTTTGCTAACGTCTGAACCTGAGTAAAAATAAACAGTTAGTTTCGCCAATGTCCCTCAAATTTCTGAAATATTCCAAACTCTGCAATATTCCAAAATCTATAATCAATAAATTAACCAACAATACCTGCATAAGTGGTGACGACAAGTTCATATTCTTGCCCAATTTTCACATCAACCAGATCAACCAACTCCTCTTGCTCTTTCTGGTTGAGAGTTGGGCGTTCCTCATTTTTTAATTCGGCTCTGCGGTGAACAGGAAGAAACTCAAAGTAGGCCATGTTTGGAAGCAGAGTGTATGACACTTCCGAAGGCTTGCAAAGAGGCTTCAAATTAATTCCAAAGTAGCATTCCGATGAAGCATACATGGTGCAGACCAAGGGCAGGCCACCACAGTAGTAATCCAGAGTAGGAATATACTGAGCCATTGCCCCTGTCACCACGACATCGATATACTTGGTGTTGGGCCACAGTCGAGTTATAATTCCTTGCCATGACTGTGCTGAACATATTTCCTTCTCAAGAAAATCAGCCAACCCTGGATTTGGGTGCGCCATTAGCTTCCTCACGGCCTCCCTCACCGAGGGATCTGTCACCTCTCTGTTGAGAATGCCCGTTCTTATGTCGTGGCAGAGTTGTCTCCAGTGCTCTTCCAAGAAATGTATGGCTCGGATGAACCCAGAGGCGAAGACAGCTCCCATCCTGAGAACCTCATTGTTTTGAAGGAGGCCGCAGAGCAGTTGAGAGTACATACTCTGGTAAGCATCAGTGCAGAGAACTGTTTGGATGGGACTGGTGTAAACATTGTAGGGATCATAAGGCCTTTCCCTGAAGTAGTGACTCTTGTAATAGCTTGTCAGGACAGGGCGTGCTAGCAACCCACAGGGAGTCTTGGCTTCTGATTTAATGAAGAAGAAATACATTCCTTTTCCCTTGTCAAGTCCTTGCACGAATCTGGAAAAGTGAAGGAACATAATTAGAAACAACAAAAAGGATTCTGTAAAGGAAATTAAAGGAATATTTCAGAAGCAAATCTCTTATCTTTCATGAAATTTTGACTTCAAAACATTCAGTGTACAAGGTAGTGCAATTAGCTAAACAAGAAAAAGAAACTTACTGACTCATAATCGGCATTAGAAGTTTATAAAGAAGATTTCTCCTCTCCCATTCCTCCTGAATAGTGGGCATCAATTTCCTTTCACCAGCAGAGGTCCCAGAGCTGTCACAAAATTAAGCTCACAATTTATAATATTTTTGATATTTCTTGAGTGTAGATTTCCACATATTCATATTCCTAATAGTTTCGAAAGTTACTCCATTAATACACACAGTTCACTCGAGAAAACTATTAAATTGTAAGTACCTCGTAAGGAATTCTGAAACTGGGTGAGCAGAAAGGATGGGCGAAGTGTCTCCATTAGCAATACGACGTATCTCAGGCTTGAGATCATCATAAGTAATTACTGGTAAACACTTCTTGAAAGTTGCTCTGTTAGTTCTGCTCCTCAGGCCATGCCTCTTCAAGTACTCTGTATCGGCATTTCTCGTCAAGATTGAGGAGAGAACGCGAGTCTGCACCTGGTCTGCGTTTGTGGTGACATTCTCGATGAATTCCAGAGCTGTCTTGTGTCGGTCATTGGTAACATTACCCGTCTGAGCTTCTGGCATCCTTGCCTGCTGTGAATAATGAGAGATATTGTTGGATTGTGATGGGTATGGGAGAGGAGTCTTCTTCTTCCTCTCTGAGTCCCTGCGGGAATTTTCCTAGTGGCCAAATATATGAAGCAAGCAGGGGTACAGGAATATGGAACGCAAACGTCTAAGTCCGGTGTGGATCTCAATGGCGTTTCATGTGGGGACTTATTAAGCACGGATTCGGCGAGGACCACTGCTCAATTTCCCTGCTCTCCATTGCTGAAAATGGGTCAAAATACAATTGATGAATGGATTATGAAACATGTGTTTAATCGCAGAAATTTCAAATCATTTGGTGCCACTTATTTATAGTAATCATTATGTTGTGTGCACAATTAATGAGATGCTTTTTCTATGCCAAAGAAGTGGAGAGGGGTTTTCATAAAACTAAGCTCGATCCATTGTTCTGGCCAACCTTGTCGACGTGACAAAGATAACAATGTCCCTATCAAATTAATAGGCACAAACCATCCACATCGATCTATATTGCATGCCAATCTCTCCATTCATTACCACATGTTCCCAGAGATATATTGGTTTTATGATATGTATGCCATTGCATTTTGGATTTTTAGATGGTTAATATTACCCAACATGGCCACATCATCAACATTGACAAGCTCACTCTCTATACCTATATGAATAGATCACAGAACCCCTACTTTTGTAGATATTCACCATAGCCTCTTTAAGGATTCGATTCTATTGGTAGCTTTACACATTAATGAGTTCTTATCCTACCTAAATTCTCCCCCCTTTTCATCATCTTTACAATTTAGGTTACTTCAAGTTCAATATGAATAGATCACAGAACCCCTACTTTTATAGATATTCACCATAGCCTCTTTAAGGATCCGATTCTATTGGTAGCTTTACACATTAATGAGTTCTTATCCTACCTAAATTCTCCCCCTTTTCATCATCTTTACAATTTAGGTTACTTCAAGTTCAATATAAGAGTTGGTCACGTCCTTTATGCTAATATCAATTGAACATTAGTGACCATAACATCAAGTGTAGACATGATACTCCTACTAGTAGATGCATAAACCAACCCTTTTAATCAATCCACATTAGTAAAAGTGTTTTGATACCTCCCACTTGTTGAAAGGTCAAATAACAATCTCATGTAAAGTGTTGTAACATTTTTTACTTTCAAAATGGGGTTTGTGGAACATTTACCCAATTATCAAGACCTTGTAATTAATGAAAAATTAGATATCTTTATTATATTAAAATATATATTATTATTAATTTTTAAGATATGTAATTAAGCCTCTCCAATTATATATGTAATATTTACTCAGTGTGATGGTGGTTGGAGGTGTAATGGTGTGGTTGGTTTCATTGTATTTATTCATTTTTTGTTTTCAAAATTAAATTTAAAAAGAAAATGATATTATTATTATTTTTAATTAAGTTTTAGATGATTTATAAAGTTTTACGATTAATTATGATAATATTGTAAGTAAAATAATCATAATGAATACTATACTTATTATTTTTAAATACAATATAAATAATTTTTTATCTGTTATTATGATTGTAATTTGTAGGACTAGCATTACAATTTTATAGGACTTGCATTGATATGGGTGCTTTATTGATCTTTGAGGTGTGTAGCACCAACACTTTTCAGTTGATGGCAAGACCAACCCAATCATACTTATCTTGGACTATGCCTACACTTACTTCGTTTCTGTTAAGTCCTGTTACAACAATTTACACTTAACCAAGAAATCAACCCAATCTTATACAAAGTGTGTAATACAATACACAATTATAGGCACAAGAAGCCTTCTAAAAGTGGGAAACCCAACTTGGCCTAACATCCAAAAAAAATCTATAAGATTTTACAAATACTAGACATAATAACTAATACAAGAGTTCACTTGTTACAACCATCCCCTTAACACAATTATACCATACAAAAATTACACCAAGATCCCTAGGAAAACACTCACATGGTTCCCTGAATTGGGAACTGTGCACCTTACAACAATGATGCGTTGAACCAATTATTCCACCAAATTTTGCACTCTCTCTCTATCTTACCACACAACCAAGTTGTGCACCCCTACTCCTTCATTTCGTGTGGCCCCTTTGACCTATGGTGCAACCTATTCCTTGTCTCTTTCATGCTCTTTCTCGTGTCTTCTCTTCACTTATGTGCTCCCTATTGTGCTCCTTCAAATTGATTCACAATGTAAATTTTATAAGCTCACTCTCATCTAATCGAACAATTGCATCCCCTCTACTCAACTTAGGTTGACATGCCTCCATCGTACACTCAGATTAAGGAAACCTCAAATTTCATGTAGGGTAACCAAGCCAAAGTTACTTACAAGTACACACCCATCCCATGCATCATATCGATTTTCCATCGTACACCTTTACTCGTTGAGCTGACCCACACCTATTGTGCATCTCTTATGCTATGTGTGCTTATCTATCCAACCAACTTATGATCTCTTTGGTGATGAAGTTGTGTAATCCTTGCTTTGAACCCCACAAAGATGCAATGAGCCAATGTCATGCAATCCACAAACTACATCAAACCATCATGTGATGGACATGTCGTGGTATTCATGCATGCCATCCCCAAATCCTCTCATCTCATCTATGTGCTTGTCTAAATGATGGATGTAACCATACTCATCCTTTGAATGATGAAGTGTGGATTTCCATAAACCAAATTGTTTTCTCCCTACACGGGTGTCGTGGCAACCCCAACTTTGGTTTCATCAAAGGCTTCACAAAAGTTCATGTTCACTCATCCACTAAGGGCCTTACATCATTCTCCACTCCAAGCTATTGCTATCCTTAACTACCCTCTAATCAGTAAAGTCAAACCTCCAAGTCTAGAAATCAAAATTTCTTTGTCTCAATGTTTGAAGTGTTTCGTTTGATTTACTACTATGCCTATACTCTAAACTACCCCTACATGCCTTAATGTGCTAGATTCCCCCATATGTCTATTTTGTCGAGTGGTTAGTTTGACTTGTATTAGAGATCATAGGAACTCACTTCCTCACATAAGTGTATTCATTTAAAAATGCAACAACTTGTTGTGCAACTCCTCAATCACCAAAATATCAACTTGAGCAAGGCACTTCCAAGGCACCCAAGTAGGACTCTACATACCCTCATTATGATAGTGAGTCATATTACCATGACTTAATGTGAAGGTAAAGTGGCATAGCCACCTTGGTTACTACCACCATCTCCATCTAAAGTCAATCCCAGTACAACCAATAGGGCTCCTTCATACTTGTGCATCACATACATTAAGAAAGGTACATGGGATATGATTTTTCCATCTACCTACTCCATGAGATGCTCCAACCCTGGATCATAAAACCAATCACTACCTCCAAGTTTCTCTATAATTGTTCCAATCTCCTCCCTAACATGTGTTGGCTTGTTGGGGCCTGACCCAGGTTTGGAGTTGATTTAGCCAAACAAATCCCAGTACTGCTGGCTCTTTCGGTAACATTCTGCAGAGCGCGGACTAAGGTCTCACCCGAAGTAGTATGGGAGGGTGCTAGAACCAGGTTTCCGCACCCTAGAAACATCAGATGGTTTCAAGTGGTCCGCGGTTCGACCTTGCGCACACGCCACTACATGCACTTATGTGTACCTCACGACCTGAGATGTTGCCTTTGTGCAGCCCTACTTGAGGGCCGAACACTGTTATTACCCAATGTCATACTAGTATTCCAAGTTTAGTTGATTAACTTAGCTTATTTTCATGTGAAAAGCATACTTAGCAATATAATTCATTCATACTAGTGCGTGCAGTAAATAAACAGTATAATTGCAATTCACATCAACAGACAGTAACCCAAGAATAGGTACATGGATTTACGATAAAGCTTCTCTTTGCTATTATGTTCCTTTGCTTACAGACTCGAATCTGCCCTGCACACTCAACTGCAGGGGTCCGCACACTCAGCTATGGATAACTAGGTCTTTGCGCACTCAGCTGCAAAGCCTTCTCCTACCCTACGACCCAAGACACACTTTACACTTGCTCTATGCTTTTGCTTTTCTATCTCGTGCTTCCTTAGATGTCTCTTTACCACTTAGAGCCTCGCTCTATTTATACAATCCCATTGTCCATATACCACGGGTAGGCGAACATTATATTACAAGATTAGGGCTAAAAACCCTATGATTCTAACATACTTCCACGCCCGCAATGGAGATTTACAACCATATTAGACCAAAACTCAGGCTTTGAGCCACAAAACATGTCGTGGGGAGATTCCATGCCCAACAGGCCCCCAACACAAACATCGTGACTCGCCCTCGAGTCACTTTATTGGTGCAACGATCTTGGCATGGAGTTCCTCTAGTTGCCCTCGCACTATGCTGATGTCAACAGGGCACTGAGCCATTGCTTGCTAGATCTGTTGCATCCTCTGTTCTGATACCTTCGCGTCTGAATTGTTTCCATGCATCTATATCAGTATCTACTACATATTCTTATAGTTCTGCACCCTTTTCTGGCTCTTTGGAGCGCGAATACTGTACTTTGGCTGGCTAGTCAGATAGTTGGCCCACCTGTGTAGGGCTTCAAGTGGCTGCCACCTACCTTGCCTGGGAAGGGTTCTCCATTTAGTTTGACTAGCTGGACTACGCCTCCGTCTGTGACCTCCTTAACCACGTATGGTCCCAGCCAATGCATTCTGAATTTTCCTAGAAATGTTTCAAACTTACTGTCATACAACAACACTAAGTCATTTACCTTGAAGGTGCACAACTTAATATGGCGACCGTGCCACGCTTTTTCATGCTTCTTTTGTACTTGCTGATGAAAACCAGCCAAGAACCGATCTTCCTCAAGTTCTTTATATTGTGCAAGTCTTTCGTCCAGGACTTTGCAGTGCATCATCTCGGTGAGTGCTGATATTTGCAGACTGGGCATGATATATTCCATTGGCATGACAGCTTCCATGCCATAAACTAACCTGAAAGGGGTTTGTCTCGTCAGTTTCTTGCACGTTTTCCTGTACACCCATAGCACTGCAGGTACGTGCAAGTCCCAATCGCTTCACTGCACATTACACACTTTGGTCAGCGCAATCTCTAGTATTTTTTTAAATGCTTCTACAATCCCATTGGCTTGTGGGTGATACAACGTACTTTTTTGATGATACAATTGGAACTCTTTTGTGAGTGCACTGATGGTTTCATTCAGGAAATGTGTTCTGCAATCACTCATTAAAATTTTCGGACAACCAAATTGGGTCAACATGTTTTCAAACAAAAACTTCACAGTCGTAGCAGTCGTGCAGTCTTTGACTAGCTGCGCTTCTGCCCATTGTGTTAGGTACTTCGTTGTGGTGATGATGTAGCATACACCTATCTTTCCCTAAGGTTTGATAGGTCCCACAAAGTCAATTTCCCATTTTTCAAATGGTTGTAGTGTCATTTTTGGGTTCAACGACATCTCGTCCCTTCGCGTTGGTTTTCTGGTCCTTTGACATATATCACGGGCCTTACAGTGTTCTTTTGAATCCTGGTGAAGGGCTGGCCACCATAACCCTACGCAAAGAATCTTTTGTGCAGTCACGCGTCCTGCATATTGTCCTCCTACAATGCCCCCATATGCTTTTGTGAGGATCTAACTTCATTAAAATTCAGGTACATACCTTCACAATATCTCATCATTTCCCATTTTGTAGAGGTGCCCCGCGATGATAAAACATTCCGCTGCACGCACCACCAATTCCTTCTTCTATTAGACAGAGTATTCCTTCAACGCAGTCCTTGTTGTCAAAAACTGGATTATATCTTTGAAGTTCTTGTCCGCAACGTGCACCACAAAGAATTGTGCATTAGGTAATCCTTCCTCCAAACTAGTAGGTTTCTTGCCCATCTCAATATGCGACAAGTGATTTGGCCCTACGTTCAAGTGTCTAGGTTTGACTATGACCTCAAAGTCATATTCTTGGAACAATATGATCCACCTACATATGGCTCCTCCAACACAGGCTTATTGATCAAGTATTTCAGTGCGGAATGGTCCGTATACATCTTGAAATGTCCTCCTAGCAAATAGTATCGGTATTTTTGGAGTGCATACACCATCACCAACCCTTCATGCCCAGTTTTGGAATAGTTCCTCTCAGCTTTGGAAAATCTACGAATTGCAAACACGATAGGGTGATCTAAGCCCTCTCTGCCCTCTTATGTGAGTACTTCTCCCAGTTCGATACACGATGCATCAACATGTACATGAAACTCCACATCCCATTTTGGGAAGACCAGGATTAGAGCAGAGGCCAATTTCCCCTTTAGGACATCTAAGTTCTTCATGTAATCATCATTCTAGTAGAATGTAACATCTTTTTTCAATAGTTTCTCCATCAACGCAGTGATTTGGGCATAACTTTTGATGAACTTCCTGTAGTATCATGTGTGTCCCGAGGTAGCGTGCAACTGTTTAACACTTTGTGGTGCTTCCAAATTTAGAATTACTGCAGTCTTTGCAGGGTCCACCATTAGTCCCTATTTGCAGACCGCATGTCCCAACAAATTTCCAAAGGGAACGAGGAATGTGCACTTCTTAAGGTTCAGTACAATCTGGTGTCATTGGCAAGTATCCAACATCAAGCGTAAGCTTACTACATGGTGCTTAACTAATCCAAAGACATCATCTAGATAGACCTCCAAGAACTTGTGGATGTATTCTTTGAAAGTGGCAACCACAATGTGCGAAAAGATGGTTGGCGCGTTCTTCAATCCAAATGACATAACGGTGTATTGAAATCAGCCCCATTTTGTTGCGAAGGTCATCTTGCTCCTATCTTTCGGCGTGATTTTGATCTGGTGGTATCTTGAGAACCCATCCGTAAACGAGTATGCTTCTTGTTCGCTAACATTTTCCAATACTTCATCTGTGAACAGTGTCGGGAATGGGTCGTGTACACAGGCTTCATTTAGCTTCCTAATGTCCATGCATATTCTTATTTGGCCCTTCTGCTTCTTTTCTTGTACTACCATAGGGCTCACCCAGTCAGATTCTTCCATCAGCTCAATAATTCTGCCTGCGAGCATTTTGTCTAATTCTATGTAGACATTTTCCTTGTACTTCGGATTCAAGCAGTAAGGCCTCTGTTTGAATGGCTTCGTATCAGGTTTTAGGGCGATATTCATCATCCCTAAGTTGCCAACAAATCCTTTTAAATCCGTAATTTTGGTTGGGAATAAGTCTTGGTATTCACAAAGTAACTCAGTGACCTTATCCACCATGGCATCATCCCAGTAGTCTCCAAGTGTTGCATACTTTGGTTCTGCCTCCATCCCAATGTTTACCTGCTTTGGTTTTAGTGGCGACGTGATGTCGGGATCCTCAATAAATGGTCCTCAAACCTCGCAAGAGCCTTCCATTTATGGAATGTTAATATTTCGTGGATCCTCATCATTCTCCTTAACATTTACATTGTAACACTCTAGCGTGCAACTCAACTATGTCGCCATTCCAGCTGAAGTACTTCCATTGGCTCCTGGGGTATTTTGAAGATAATTGCTTTTACTACTTGTAGCGCATCATCAACAATATCCCACCAACGATATTCAAATGTGAAGGTTAGTAGGAATCCTTTGTGCAAGATATCCCATTCGCTTGTGCCATGACAAAGTTCTGTCTCAGTATACCAATTCATGGGTATGACATCCAGGGTGTGACAGAACAAATGCACCCATTTGGGTTGTGGCTCCTCCCCATAGACCTTGTTCCATTTTGCGAGGTGTTCACATGGATCATCCCGTCCTTCGTACTTGTATTTTAGCTCAATATGTGGTTTCCCAAATCATAGGTGCATTATCTTTCTGCATCCCCGCCAATCCTTGAAACTCCATTGATGCGTACCCCACCACATTGTGGGTGTAGTGCATAGTGACCATTTTAGAGCATCAAAACACTGTTGTTCTGGTACATCTTTTTCAAACCTATTCAGGAAATTGTCTACCACGGTCAGTCCATCATACATAGGCAGATCCCTTGCCTCTGTTGTCATGTGATGTAGTGATCTTACCATCATGCTGCAATTGAGCATGGTTACCTTGTGTAACTGGTTTTTCCATCATTATATTACCTCATCCAAATTTGATGTGCAAGAGCTTTCGTGCTCCCACAAAATCTTGCCATCTGCAGTTGGATTCACCCAATCCTGTTCTTGGGTGGTTATCTTGTAGATACAATCTAGATCGTCATCACGCACTGACTCTGTGTAGTGCGATCCTTCTGCAGGGTCTAAAGGTACCACTACACGCAGTGACATTTTCTCAAAAGTCATTTTGCTCTTCTTTAGATTTATCACTCTGTTCATGTCAGTGGTCCAATCTATTCCCAGTACCATGGGATAGAGATTGTTGTCATCAACAATCTCCATCACTTTGAAATCTGCAAGAACGCTCGCACCTTTGATATCTACCATTATTCCTTGCAATCTTCCCATCAGTACGATCTACTATTGGTTGGCCATTCACAATTGAATAGGAGATCATTGCAACGAGGGCTTTCCCATACACTCCCATGTCTACTTTGGCAGAACGTTTGCATCCAATCCTAGATCCAAAACTACTTGATCCATTTCATATTCCCCGATTTGTGTAGTAAATCTCATCTCCCTTCCTATTCATGTTGTGTGCATTGCAAGCTTCTGGACTATGTGTGGTTCCCCTGATCCAACACATCTAGTGATGAGTTCTTGTAGTCCCTTCACGGCCTTACTGTCACACAGTAGCTTCATGCATGTCTCCACAAAGGTAGTAAGCATTGATGGGTCCATCTCTGGTTCTAGTTTGTCCTTACTACCTGAAGTGGAGGCCTTCGTTAAGCTCTTCTTAGCTTCCATGAATGTATCCTTCGCGTGCTCCAAATCAAACTCTGGTTCCTTTGTAGGAGCCTTGCAAACCCAAGCACTCTCTTCAGGTTGCTTGCCTTTGTCATCTCCTATCATAATACTGCTTGAGAGCACGGTGTTTACATTTGGGTCCTCCACACGCGGCTCAAACCTCATCATTTGTAGGTTCTAAGTCGGGGGAGTCTGGAGTATTCCTTTATCGCGCAACCTCACTATTAGTGTGGGGCAGTCCTCCATCTCATGATCAAACTGGGTACAATACAAACATGATGCTCTCATCAGATTTGTACAAAAGTGGGCATAATTCCCTAGCCCTCCGCAATTGTAACAAATCAGCTATCCGCAACCCCTTCCTAATCCCTTTCCACCTTGACCTCGTTCACGCCCCTGAAATCTAGTGCGCACCATTCCTGCATTTTGATTGAGGGCTCGTGTTTCAGTCTAAGCTCTATAGGTAAGAATCCAATCCATCATCAATTCATAACTTCTACAGGTGTGTTCATCATGGCCTACTGATCTGTAGAAATTACATAGTAACTATTGGTATGTTTGCATATATTTTTGTAATAGGTGATAGTTATCTGTAGTGTGCTTCCCTCCTATCTGACAAATCACACACCATAATGCAGGTGCCACACTTGGTCCTACTTGTGCCTCTAGTCTCAATGGCATCAACCTTCATCCCGTTAGGTAGTTCACAAAGACTAGACAATGGTCCTTGTCATGCCCCTGACCTTTGCATTTTATGCACCATACCTCCTCGTGTGCTTTTGGGTGAGTTGTCTTATCCTGTTTCAAAACTTACATTTCCAGACACAAATTTTTCAGTTACATGTGGATTTGTTGGACTCCCAGGCCAAGATCTTGTATTGGGGTCTCGTGCAATCTCATTGCAATCTCCAAAGCTTCAACCTGGGTGGATGATTTCTACTGTGACAACACGGTCCTTATATGTGGTGTTAGTGATGCTACAAACCATGCACGGTTTTGTCCATCTGTCAAGGTCATGTTGGCTTCACGAATAATACTCTTCAGTCTCTGATTGAGCTCCCAGGGGGTCTTGCCTAGAAGCATCACGATTTCCTTAAACTCGATAATCGACTATGTCTCTGATTTTGGCCTGCTAAATTCCCTGTTCAGCACAACCTGAATATCTCTGATCCCCATGTTTGGATGGTCATTAGAATTATTAATGTACCATGTTAGTGTGCGATCCTGCAACACACTTACCAGCATTGCCTTCTTTATATTGTCATCCATGACTCCTTGTGCTTCCCATACAACTTTTACTACGAACCAAAATTAGTCTGAATCTTCGTTCCCTACTCCTTTGAACACCACAATTTTATCACGCTCGCCATATTGAACTGTGGTGGTGGCGGAGGTGGTGTGGGTGGAGATGGGGGTGAAGATGGTGAAACCGGTGAGGGTGTAGGTGGAGGTGGTATGTGCGGAATTCGCTGCCTTATCAGACTGATCGCACTTTTTGGTGAAACTTTCATGAGCTCTTACTCGCTTTCTCACCAAGGCAAAATTAAGGGGCTAGTTTCTATCTCTACGCTACCTTCATTTTTATAGATCCTCCCACTTCGTGTAGCCCCAAACATGAATTTATTCACATAACCCACTTTTCACACAGTAGCATTTTAATCCAAGTGTTCAAAGATTTAATGTACTTACCTCACGGTCCTTTGAGGAAGCATAGTTTCGCCTCATTGTAGCTGACTGACGTGTCTACCGAGAATTTGGTGATAAACCACCCTATAATTCGATCGAGCCAATGGTACACAGTGCACATGATCTTATCTTCCGATGCTTCTAGTTTGCGCACCAATTCTAGAGTCCACACAATTAGTTTGTCAAGCCTACACCTTCTCTGATTGTCTGCTAGCTTTGCAATCCACTCATACAACTCAAAGGGGAAGGATGCAAAGAAAATTTCATTGATTTATGTATATAGGTAGTGCTCTAACCACTGTTCCTTCGATACTCATGGATTCCTATTTTCCTGCGCCCCGAACTCGTGCATTTTTCTGTCCAGCCACCCTTCAATTTATTTCTTTGTCAGATTCCAGTGACAGGACATCAGACATCCCTTATGCAGATCCTGGTCTCGGCAACAGAACCATTTTTTGGCTTGTTGGGGCTTGACCCAGGTTCAAAGTTGATTTAGCCAAACAAATCCCTATACTACTGGCCCTTTTAGCAACAGTCCGTGGACCGTGGACTAAGGTCTCACCTGAAGTATTATAGGAGGGTGCTAGAACCAGGTTTCCACACCCTAGAGATGTCTGATGGTTTCAAGTGTTCTGCAATTCAACCCTACGGGCGCGTCGCTACGTGCACTTACCCGTACCTCATGACCTAAGATGTTGCCTTTACGCAGCCCTACTTGGGGGCCGAACGCTGTTATTACCCAATGTCGTACGAGTATTCCATAGTTAGGTGATTAAATTAGCTTGTTTGCATGTGTAAAGAATACTTAACAATATATTCATTCATACAAGTGTGTGTAGTAAATAAACAATATAATTGAAATTCATATTAACAGACAATAACCCAAGAATAGAGACATAGATTTATGATAAAACTTCTCTTTATTATTGTCTTCCTTCGGTTACATACTCGAAGCTACCCTGCACACTTAGCTATAGGGATCTGCGCACTCAGCTGCGGACAACTAGGTCTCTGTGCACTGAGCTACAGAGCCTTCTCCTACCTTACGACCGAAGACACACTTTACACTTGCTCTTTGCTTCCACTCTTCTATCTCATGCTTCCTTAGATGTCTCTTTACCACTTAAAGCCTTGCTCTATTTATACAATCCCATGGTTTGTGGGCCATGGGTAGGTTGACATTATATTACAAGATTAGGGCAAACAACCCTATGAATCTAACATACTTCCACGCTTGCAATGGATCTTTACAACCATATTAGACCAAAACTTGGCCTTTGAGCCCCAAAACATGTCGTGGGGGGAATTCCATGCCCAACAACATGCTTGTACTAAGGTTGTGATGTCCCTTGTTTTCAATATTAGATCATTGGTAATTATCCATCTAATCCGTGAAACAATTAGTCATCCTCATCTCCTCATTCTTTGTTGGTTGTTAATCTCGAACATCCCTAGAAATCTATATGTCAATCTCAACAAAATATTCAAGTATTGTACCAAGACACCCTCTATCCTATCAATCATCTCTTTCAATCCATGAATCCTCTCTACATGCATCAAAATAATTTTTTGACTCCCTTCCCTTTCTAGCCTAGGATACCTCCATTTGATTTTAAACCATGTCCTCCAACCATGCACATAGAAGTAAGTTTTGCTTCTAATCCTATGCATATTTTTTTTATTTGCACTACCATTGGGGTGGGAACATCAAATATGGCCAAACTGTCTAAGTGTAGGATTGAAATGATATTCTTTGCTCTCAATATTTTTTTTCCCCAATACCACATCATAATCATCCAATGGAATGACGGTGGGAGTAGTCCTTCTCTACCAATCTCCAAGGTTGATATGAACATATCTAACTATACCAACCACTTTTTGCTCCTTAGAGTTAACAACTTGGAAGGATGTATGTGCTAGCCCCATCATTAACCCAAGTTTGCTAGCTACATACTTCTTCACAAAGTTATGAATATCTCCACTATCAACCATCACCAAAATATTTCTCTTGTTGATCTCAGCATGAACATAACTAAGTTGTGTTGTGTAACAACCCTCGTGAAAAGTTCATGTAATAAAAGTTACTAAAGGAAAAATAAGGCAATGGTTAAGGGACACTTGTTCCAAGTTGAATGTTGGGCAAAGATATCCTAGTGGGCATCACTAGAGTGTGTTTTGGCTAAGGAAAATTAGCAAAGGAAAAGGCATTAAAAGACAAAAAGGCATTTTGGCACATTTATTTATAAAAATAAAGGAAATTAGGAGAAAATGAAGGTAAAAGGTCATAGGTTGCATATGATGAAGAAATTGAACGAAAATAATGGAAAATGAAGAAATTAGAGGCCTCATGCATAAAAGGCTTCTGATGATTAGTTCATGGCTTTTTTCAGTTCAAGTTTGGAGCTCTCTCATTATTTTTTTTCTCTCCCACTCTCTTGGTCACTTAGAATTTTCTTGGAGCACTATATTTTGGATCAAGGAAAGGGAAAGAAAGGAAATGAGAGGAAAAGAAAGCAAGGATCAAGGAAAGGAAAGCAGGATCAAGCAACTTCAGTAGGAATACTTGCAAATAACCTTTTTCATGTGTGATTTCCTAGCTGGTTTGGACATGCACGGATTTGCATGTTGGTGTATAGTTCTCTTGTTGTCAATGGCATGGTTTTGTTAGGTTATGATAGTGGATTTTAGCCTAGCCTAGCCTTTTTCTAGATGCCATGGTATGTTGGGATGTTTATTTTGGTTTTGGAACTTTGGAATTACCGGATGGATTTCAAAATCTGAGGAATAGGTGGTCTCAAGGTTCATTCCCAAAGGCCTAGGAATCCCTTGATCAGTTTTGGCAAGATACACCATAAATCCTAAAGGAGCCGTCTCAGTTTAGGGCCTAGTGATTTGGGTTTGGATTGTGGTAAATCCTGAGAGACAAGGAGATAGAAAATTAATTAAGGATAGTGATGGATTTCAGATGTCATTCCAAGTTTTGTTTGATTGTGATTGGAGCACCGATTTTGGTGTGATCACGGTTGGATGAGGGTGGAGGTGTTTTAACCTCTAGATTCCCTTGATTGTTCTTGGATTGGTTGTTCTTTAAGATCCCACATTCATGCTTGGAATATGACACACGGGTTATTGGCTGAAAAAGAGATTTGGTTCAACCATGTCTATTGTCGGGTGGTATGTGGAAGACCCAAACCTAGTTAGATTTTCCTATCATTAACAAAAGCTAATTTCTCTTACTTTTGCACTGATTTATATGTGGATTTAATGGTTGTCATGTCTCTGATGTTTGTATGGTTTTATGTTGTTTATAAGCATGGTTGAATGACTGGTTCATGTCATGGTTATTTCATATATCTACTTGTAACTGTTAAATGGATGGATGCAAGACCTAATTGATGATGTAGTAGCTCAATGGGGAAGGAGGTGATCCTTCTAGTTATGTTTCATAATTTTTTTCAATCATTTATGCTATTTCTTATATCCTAGACCTGTAGGTTGCCTTGATGCCAAGTTTTTGACAAAATGCCAGTTCTATTTGGGGATGATCAGGCCTAGTCCTGAGGGTGATATCTGATTTATCAACATGGTTATCATGTTTTTAATGATTTCTGAAAGTTACAACAAGTTCTAGGCAGAGGCCATGATTCTGTGCTAGAAAAGTGGCTCAAATCTAGGGGTCACTGGCACAAAATTGACAATTTTGGACCATAGTCGCCAGCTGGCAGGGATTTGAGAGTGACTTTAGGTTTTGTGTCGCTCCCTTGCCCATAAAATGAGAGTGACTAAGGCCTAAGAGCTGCAAAATAATAGTGGGACCCAGGGGTAGGCTATCTGTGTGGTTGACTTGTCTCCTGAGGGGTCTGTTGATGATGTTCGATGAATATATGTGATGTTATTTTGATTCCACTTCCTTAAGGTGAAATAGGAGGTTGAATATGATTTTAGTAGCTCCTCTTCTCATGTTTATCCCATTTGTCATGGTTACTTTGGGTAGACTTGGGAGGGAGTGTTACATGTTCCCATTTGGTCTTGCCTTGGTGTGAAAAATGCTTCCATCGATACACCCAAAACATACAAAACTCCAACTCCTAGCTTCTCTATCTACTCCAAAGCACTTTATTTCTACTTCAAAGGACAACTGTTCATGATAATATTCCTTAAGACAAATCCAACACAATATTGGTTTTTTCTCCTTTATTGTATCCATTTATTAGGATTCTACATCCTTGGATGTTTTCTCCTTTCCTTTGTCCTACTTCTTCTTTCCCTTGTCACTGTGATCATCCTCATTGTGTTTAGAACCAACTTTGTTCCCTCCTTGTCAGTGTAGAAATTCTCACTGTAGATCAATATATTATGCAATAGACTAAAGCGAAATACAAGATCTACTTCTACATCAAACTTTACAGAAGCTTAATCGAATATGAGCAAGATCAATGAGAATACATATAACTGAGAATGAGAAATCAATCACACATAACACAGAAGAAATAAATCGGGGAAAGCCTCATCCTAAAACCCCAATCTCTGTATTATCATACAAGTGGAAATCTTGTTCAAGTTACAAAAATAATCATCTCTCAAGCTATCCTGTTTTCTCTGCAATCAAACAATACAACTCACAGACTGAATAGACACAGTATATGTCCTCCTCAAGCCCTCCAAGCCTCCTATTTCCTTGCGTAGTTTTTCTTGGGGTCCATTGAAGCCACATGTGTGAATTGGCCTCATCACACTCACAAAACCCGAAGAGGTAATTACACAATCCTCAAGGAAAGAATTCCTTCTGCATGCAAGGGATATTGACAATGGAATATTCTAGCAATTGATAGTACACTGTCCCTCCATCTGATCTCAACTGTGTCTCTGTCTGAACTGACATGCATGAGTTATTTATGAGAGAATATTCAGTTATTTGAAGTGCAATAGTTACACGCATGCATGCATTAACTAACTGAACTCATAATTAATTCAACAAACTATTTGAATTAATCTAGATGGACTTGACTCAGTTAACTAAGCCAACTAATTACAACTCAAATTACAACTCATCCTTATCTCTTTAATTGATGGATAAATTCCTCAATTAATGGAGAAACTGTTGCATGTCTCCACATAGACTTCAAGTTTGATTTTCTACAACTAATTAAATCATGGTGAATTAATTAATTATTTTACAAATAGCTGCTAAGATCAAATTCAAATTTTACTTCTCTATTTTAGTTCAGGGACTAACTAAAATAGGAAGGTATCCTGAAATGATATTTATAGTAGTACTAAATTTAGCACTTCTGTATTTAGCATTTCTTGTTGCTATTGTCAACAGTTAGTCCAACAACTTATCTATTGTGGTGATAACTACTACAAGAATCTACATGCTTTGTCTTACAACACACTCTATGCTCATGATTTTTATCCATTCATAAAGTGGAATGACTTGTCCTCTTTCAACATTTCCTTGATCTCAAGAATGTGTTGGAAAAATTGTTTCATATTGAGGGGGGGAGTGGGGGGGTGAATAAATATTAAGGCTAATCTCAACTTTTAATGCCAACTTATATTTTCATTTCATTTTTGGCATTCATTATGTGTGTTGGTCAATACAATTGTCCCTCATTTGGCCCTATTTTTGTTCTAACCATGCTACTTAAACCCTATGTTTTAAAATCAATACCTCACCTTTACACATGATTCCTGATCTTTTCATTATTTTATTAAAAGTATGGATTATATAGGCTTATTAGTTGTTTAAAAGGTTAAATGGGCTCATATGTATTTTGTAACTCATCTATTTATGCTTCCATAAAGCATGGTAAGTCAAGTCATTAATTGGAACTAGAGTTTGGTTGGTGCAAGAATTGAAGGTTCTCACACCATCCGCCCATTTGCGTATTGAGATGATAGCCAGAAAATTTCTTTGGATTTACCTCCAAAAATATCGCATCTATTGAATGAATTGTGCACGTCTCTCATCAAAGTTCATTCCATTTTCTGCAATGGGGCTTGGAATGTTACAGGAAGCACGAAAGATGGAGGTTGGTCTCGACCGGTGTATGTTTCTGTTAAGATTTTGATACAACCAAGAGCTGAGTATTGTGTATAAAATGTGGTTTTAGAATAGGATTAGGTAGGGATACTCTGAAAATTTTGAAACTCTCTTATAAGCTTTTGTAATTTTGTATCGCCCTGTCCCTCTGGGCTGGATCCATGGTTTATGATGTAAATTTTCCAAAGACTTTGAGATAATAGAAGGAGCTGATGCTAGTTTTATTTATTTCAGATTCTTGGTACATGTAATGTTTCCTTCGCACATTTGATTTCAAAGTTTTCGTGAAGGAAAATGAGCTGGTTGGCTAGGGCCCAGCTAACCCAGTTTGTTCTCCTTGTATTTCGTAGTGTGTTAAGTTCAGTCATGTTGGTGTGAGCAAAATAGTCTTGTTTTCTATTTGCTTGAGTTGCAGTTTAATGAAATTCTTGTGATTTTGTGCATGCATCTCATATCTAAGGAACTGATGGTGTGAGTGTGTTTAGATTGATTTCATTTACAACATTCAATCTTTTCTTTTAAAAAGCTTCACAGGATTGTTTCCTTCTCTGTCTAAGAGAATTTTATTTCCTGAGATATTTTCAAGAGATGAAGTTGGGTTCTACATTTTACATTCAGTTTCATTTATTTATTTTCATGCAACCGTACCCTTGTTTAAATGCAAACTTTGGTTACATAATAAATAACTATGGTATAGCAATTTGAAGGTGAATGATTGCTCTATTAATAAAAGAACCAAAACATTTATGATTACGAGATGGATTGTAGTTTTTCATCCGAGTTTAATACTTTCTAGTGCAAATCTATTTCTTTAGGATCACAGCGTGATCATTGATGTGATAGATGTTTAACAGGGTTAGAGTTTTCTTTTGGATTGGCACTTACATTCTTTACACAAAAATCTTTTCCTTTATTGCAGTAAGGAATTCTTTCAGTCTTCATAGTTCTTTCTATTAATGCTTGTTTTATTGAAGGACTTCTTTTATCATTACTCAAGTGTGATTTCCTTTTCTCATTCTATTAATTTCTAGTTGATTAACTGTAACATATGCATGCGTGAAGTAAATGGTGATTGACAGAAAATACTCTTTGGTACAGGAACTATGAAGTCCTTAGTATAGGAATAGTAAAATCTAGTACATGAACGAAGTGTCTAGTACATGAATTCAAAACCCTAGTACCAGAATAGAATAACTCAGTGCAGGAATTAAATCCATTTCTGGTTCAAAAGTGGGTCAAATTTAAAGAGCAACAAATCTATTAAAAGTAAAAATCATCCTTTCTATTTCTTAAGCATTGAAGGTCAATCACAAGAACATATTTTTTTTTTTATCTTTCCTAGGTCTTTCTAAATTGATTCCTAAGCTTGTCTAATTTCTTTCTGTCAAAGTTCGGTGAGTATTCTTTTTAAATGATTCCAGTACCAGAGTGGCTTTGTGTTATTTGTTGAACGGTTTCCATTTCTTTGTTCTGAAACTTCACTAGAGGTATAGAAGTAGGGTTAATAGAAGTTGGAACTAATATTTTTTGGCATTTCGTGTGCTACACCTCAAAGCTTACGTAGCCTTGGTTTGACAATTAAGTGTTGAAGGAGTTTGTTGAATTACAATTCTGGAACCCAACATTTGTGTGTTGTTGCTGGGGAGGTGTTAAAATATTTGGTAAGAACTTTTAATTTTTTCTACAATAGGGGTAAGTCTGCTTTTATTTTTTTATGGAGTGTGCTTCTATTTCTTGAAGGGTGTTATTTTGATTTCTGCATGTGATGTTTCTTTTATTTGGAACATTTGATTGAAGTTTTTTTCAGTAGATTTTTTTAGTTGGTTATTCTTTCTGGTTGATTTATTTCAAAATGTATTACTAAAAAGGGTAGGGGTCCAAAGCCCAATACGGGCTAAAGAGATACTGATAAATCTGAATTTTTTCCTCATATTGGGCCTTCTCTTGTAGGCAGAAAGTCCAAACAAATACATACCCATCATGTAGGAACTATTCACTTGGACTCTAGAAACAATAGTTCAGGGGTAGCACAACCAGGAAAGGGAAAAAAGGAAGCTATTGGATTTTAGAAGACTATCTTAAGCCATAGTCAACCTTCTCATTATGTTGAGATTGGTCCGATTGGAGGTACAAACATGGCAGATCACGAGGACCATGCTGAGTGGACTGGTGAGAATCAGCTAAGTGAGGAACAATCCACCTTTGGGTTTCTAATTGTGGACTCGGAAGCAGGTGTATAAATGGAGATAATTCTGCTATCTACTCTTCCTCATTCTCATGGTAAGGTAAATGAAGATCCAAATTCTTTCTTATTTGAATTTGAAATATTATGTAGAAGCTATGATTACTCTACTGATATCCAAAAGTTAAAACTATTCCCTGAAAATCTCAAGGATTCAAATTTGCGCTGGTTCATGGGATTAGGAGGGAATACTATAGCTTCTTGGGAACATATGAAGAGAGTGTTTTTGACCAAATATCAAGAATATTCCAAAACCAGAGAAATGCAGGATGGGATATTCACTATTGTGCAAAGTGATGAAAAGGCTTTAGAAGATTATCTAGAAAGGTTCATATATATCCTCCAAAGGTCAAAACATAAATTTAATCCAAGTACTATTAGGAATTTGTTCTTATGTTGGCTTACTGATGACACTAGAAATAATTTGAATTTATTAGGACAATGGGATATTGCTCAAAAAACTTTTTATCAGATTTGTGACTTGTGTAGGAAGCTCTCACAGAATCAATCTAGATATGGTAGAGGAGTTTGAAGTAGAAATAATAAAATTGGATCTATTGATGCTATGATTATTGGTTTGGAAAATAAAATTGACAATATGAAAATTGAGATTATGAATATTGTTAGTAAACAAATAGACTCTTTGAAATTTCAACAAAAGTTAGTAGAGGAATGATAGTTACTATCTATTTATTGTCGAATGTGTAGGAAAAAACATATTTTAAGAGAATGTCTTGCATATGTTAAAGTGCTAATAAATGTGTGATTTGTACAGTGAAACATCCTATCGAGGAATGCCCTTATATACTAGGACTAAAAGCAACATTTGAAGGAGAGCATACTGAACCTCAACCATTGCATGCTATGGGAGCATGTAAATCTTTGCCTCACATAGGTACAAGTATAATCCCTGAACATGCACCACATTTTTTTGGTTATAATGCACCATCATATTCCTATCATAATGCAAATCACTCTCTACCTTAGAAGCATGGGAATCACTTTCCGTATGGAAAACCTCCTCAACCTTGGCAACGAGGATAGAGGGGATCATCACATCCTCATTATTCTTATCCTACACCTATGCAATCATATCCTACTACATATGCACCTTATCCAATGTCACAACCTTCATTACCACCCTTACCACAACAAAGTAAACTTGTGCGACCATTTTCATTACCACCACCTTTTTGACCACCCCAATTGCTTGCTCAACTACCAAACCCCAAGAATAAAATGGTACAATTGATTCATTCCATTGGACTGCTCCCTTCTCCCATTTATCAAACCATGCCAGTTGGAGTTAATGACCTTCAACTGAGATCAGGAAAGGTAGTAAAACCAAAAAAAAAAAAATGACCTATGGTGATTATCGAGGAGAAAAGTGAGGAGGAAACTCCTGATCATTTGAAAAGAGATGTCACCATTCAACCCATTCCCACACATTCAGAGCCCTTACCATCTTCTTGAAATCAACCTCCCTATCCAGGGAGGCTAGTTATGGAGAAAGATGACCCCACTCTTGAGTATACTCTGGCTTCTTAGCTTAGGAATCCTTGTATAAAGGTCCCTATACTTTAGGCTATTAAAGAGATCCCCATATGTATAAAGATCATTAAGGAACTATGTCCTAAGAAGCCAGGAAGGAAGAGAGTAGAACCTCAAACCATTCAGTTCGTTGGAAGAGCAGCAGAGTTAATGACATGAAGTGTGCAAATGGAAAAATATATTGATCCTGAAAACCCAGGGGAAGCCATTAATGTTATGAATAGGAAAACCATAGATCAACATGGTTTGGTTTTCATTCGTCCTACCCCTAGTGTTGGGTGTAGGAATTATGGTTAGACATACTCCTTCCACACTTAATTGTCAACCCAGGGGTTTCGTAAACTTAGAGACGAAGCATAGGAAATGCAAAAAATGATATGAACTTTTCCAAACTCTATTCCTACTTCCTTACTTGTAATCTTGTAGAATAAAAAAGAAAATATTTCTCGACAATTTACACCAAAGATATTCTAGTGATGGAATGTGAAAGAAAGTACTCTTGGAGGAAAATAAATGAAAGGAACTCTCAAACTTCTTGCAAACGATCTTGACTAATGAAAATGAAAATCTATGTTTATCTTCAGTATATTTGTGTGCTAGGTTAATAATTGGACCCTTGAAGATATCTGACTTCTTACAGATCTTTCTCCCTGCACTAAGCTATTATTCTTGTACTTCTGCGATGTTCTTGCACTAGTACCAAGACAAAGTTGAGGTGCTAGAAGTATATTTTACATCTGTACTAAAGATTTATGTCTTCATGCGGGGGTTCTATGCCTTAGGACTAGAGCATTCTATTCCTATATCAGGATATCAATTCCTGTACTAGAACAAATATTCCTGCACCAAGTTTTCCAATCCTTCTTATAAGAAAATAAAGAATGTGTTAACTTAAATAAAGAACTTGCAAAGGTGAACCATAACTTCAAAATAAATTCCTCAAACAAAAATATGCTTCAAACAATATTAATATCTAAAATAAGAATTAATTTCTAATGTCAAAGCGCACCCTTCTTTAATAAAGGAACTCCTTCACGCAATCTAAAGAAATCATAATTGTGACAACATGCTTCAATCGTGTAATAGTCATTCACACGAACTAATCTACATTCATAACCTTCTTAACTCAAGAAGATTCTCTTTGAGAATAATTACACATAGAGTCTGAACTTTCCCTAAATAGTATGAAGTACAAGTCCAAATTAGTGTGTCACAACGATGTTCAGTTTCAAATTTCCAAAAGCATGTTTAGTCGAGATATCAAGAACACTTCGGAATAAAAATCACACACTGTAGAAAGGTATTAAGGCTCATCAATCATATGAGAATAAAAAGCTATTATTGTAATGAACCAAAGGAATCAATATGTGAAACTATAAATGCACTAGTATAGGAATGCGTTCTTGCATGATCTAGGTAGAAATGATATTAAACTTTGAAGAAAAGGAATCATAAAATTAAACTCAGTCGAGCATGCACACCATGGATTTGTCACACAGTGATGAAATCAAATCTAATAAATGTAGAAGAATAAATAAATTTATTTAATTCACACTTTGCATTAAACGAAATTAACACACCTTAATAAAAAAAAGAAGAATACGAGGGAGAATGAGTTGGGTTGGCTAGGCCCTAGCCAACTATCTCATTTCCCTATTTAGGAAATGTAAAGATTCAACTCTTATTCAACGCATTAACACAAAGTTGCAATGCAAGAGTGAAAAATCATGGCGAGGTCCCTTTCTATTAATAATCAACAAATGTACATCATGAGTTTGAATCCAACCCAGAACGAAGGCAATACCAACAAAATTGCAGAAGAACATAATTATAATATCCTTGCTATAGATATCGCTCTCTATCATTTTCTATATGAATCCTATGTTTTATACATTCGTTTAGGCTTGCGGCCGTAACCAAATTACATCAAGCATTCCAATATTATCCTTTCAAATATAACAAAATGTTAATCTAAGTATTTGACGATGACCCAATCTCCACCATATCCCTGAATTTTCTCCACTTTGAGCCCAACTCGAGTTGATTGTTTTGGAACAAGGTGGTTGCATGAGGTGGTGAGCTGTCACAGTAGTTAAGGATTTGCCAGTGGTACATGAATACTACCTACACTAGACCATGCTAACAAAATGATCAATACCTTTCCTATCAAATACTTTAGGAAACGAAATATTAGTTGCAAAGATTATTAAAGGTACAAAATCTATGAAAATTATTAGTTAAGTACATTCGTAACCCTTAAACATGAAATATAAAGCTAGTGCAGGAAAAGGAACGATTCTGATGTAGGAGCATCTGGGCTTAGCCAACAATGTGATGGTTTGTTCACATGTTGTGGCTAAATGAGTTGAATTTCACTGAACTGAGTGGTTAAAAGTCAGCTTTGGAAGAGAGGGTTGGATCTCTCGAAAATGACCTTTACTTCATTATTGTAATAATTATAAAATCATCTTATTTTAGACTAAGGGATAAGTTGTTAGCATAGGTGTGTAATAGAGCTTAAAAATAGCGATTTGATTGTTAGATTGATTAAAATAGAGATCAAGTTGTTATTACAGTTAGAATAGGATTTGACTCATAAAAGAGAAGAAAATGTAATGGAAAGGGATTAGCTGAGATGATAGAGAATTGAGTGAGATACGAGAGTTGAATGATAGATAGGTTTTGAGATTGAGATAGAGGTTAGATAATTTGCTATAATTGAGCTGAGAGGCCCAGGACTTTGTAACTACTATTATATTGAAGAAATTGATTCAATGTGCAACTATGTGTTAATCCTGGTGAAGACTCTCATTTACCTCTGTGAATCTACGTTCTAAAACTTAATCAGGCATTTTCTTTGTTTTTCACACTTTAATTATAAATCTCAGTGTTTATGTGTTAATCTCGGTCATTTAGTATTAATGGTGGAATGAGAATGGTGGAGGAATAGATCTGGATCATTAGATCGACAAATCTATTAGGTCAACGACGATAAGAAACTGCAGGGATAAGAGAGTACGAATTTTCTTGATCATGGTTGAAGTCCCACACTCGTTCTTAGCTGTTGATCTCATATTCAACTTCTTAGATCACAGTCAACTGCAGGAGTTAAGGCCATTTTAAATCACGTAATAGTTGAAATTCCACAAGTCGTAGATTTGATGGCCTCTTATATCCAATGGATATCAGACCATAAAGTGATTGAACTTTAAATTCAAAATCAGACCCGAACTTTTATAGATCAAGGAATTATATTCCTTATCAGCTCCGTAAGGGCAGTTAAACATTGCACAAGTAGCTTTCCTGATATCACTATCCACCGTTGATCAAAGTGCAATGATCTCATTCCTGTGGCCAAAGTTTCCTTCGTAGAAACCCATCATAATATTGTAGATCGCACAAACATATGACTCTTCATCGCATTCCTAAGACTCCTCCTCTCGCATGCGATATGTGATAAGCCCAACCAGACTGAACGCGATCTAATAAGGAAGACTACTACCTTAGTTTGATCAACCTCATGCTTCAGACTCTTGGACTAGGGAAGGAATAGGGAGGTTTGCAAGGTTAAAATAGAGGTATAAGGTTATGGTTTTGAAGGGAAAAAGGGTTAAAAATGAAGCAATTTAGCCTGCCAACATCCTCCCCTCCTTAATATGTTGTGGGTCCTCACACAACCTTTACTTGCTACAAATAAACAAAACAGAAGAGACTCCCTTCAATTTTGAACTTGTATGCTGGTCCCTATCTTAACTGTCATTGCCTTCCTACTTTGAGCCTTTTTGAGTTTCTTGGTCACCATTTTAAGACATTCATAATACTTTGAGGCCCGATATTTCCATATCTTAACTTGTCTTTTATGCTCCTTCACCTCTCCTGCCAACTTTGCATTTTCTCGTTTTTTCAATGTATTCTTCTCTTTAATGGCTTGGTTTAATACCTCCAAGCTGTATACATGTTGCTTGAGCTCTTCTATCTGATTGTTCAGATAGAGGGTAGAGTTCTCCACTCCCAATTTCTCTGGCACATTCTTCTCAGCAGTCTATTCTAGACATGTGATGACATCATTAAGGTCAAGGTTTTCTTGGCCACCTTTCAGTTCCTGCATTCAAATATCATCAAGGGTTTCAACACCCAGAGTCTCAATGTTAATAATGGTCTTAGTGCCCTGCATTTTTACTTTATCAAGGGTTTCAATACCTTGCTCATCCAATTTAACAAGGGTTTTAGTACCCTGCTCCTTAAAGTCATTAAGGGCTTCAATACGCTACTCATCCATCTCACTAGGGGTTTCATCACCCTGTTCTTCCATCACACTAAGTGTTTTAGTACCCTGCTCTTCAAAATCATTAAGGGTTTTAGTACCCTGCTCATCCATCTTATCAAGGGTTTCAGTACCCTATTCTTCAAAATCATTGAGGGTCTCAGTACCTTGTGCCCTATCATCCACCTCACCCTTTGTTGGGTCCTTGCTTGCACTTCAAATCACTTTTCTTTTCTTCATCCTGCCAAAGAGGACCGACAACGGTGTGCTGTCTTCCTTCTCCACATAGTCACCATCAACCACTGTATGGGCCACTGCCTCAGTGAGGACCAAAAGATTATTGTTACTTGGTGAAGTAGGTGGTGAGTCATCCAACAATATCGAAGAGTTCGATTGAACATGACCCTCCCTCGAAGGGGTAGTCCTTCTCCTGGCCGACCTCCTAGTCTTGATAGGATGCGAGGTCAATGTTTTTTATTTCTCCTTTTTGCATGCACTCCTCTTCTAAGTTGACTTCCCTACGCTCTTCTTCTGAGGTAGCTTTTCTGCACTCTTTTGTGATTGAAAATTCTAAAGAACCAACCTTGGCCTGACTCCCATCAAAGGTCCAAGCAAATGCTATTGGCACAACTGAGTCGAATCCATCAAATTTCCATAGAAACAAGAGGAACCTAGATTCCTGCGATATTACAAGACTATTCCTGTACTCAACTGTCTATTCCATCTCTTGTATGCACTGTGGCTCAATCCTTACAAGTGCCATGTCTGTTCGAATTCACCTAATCTCTATCTCAAGTTCTAAAAAGATATTACAACACAAATAACTCAAATGATGATCGAGCTATACATCCACCTCTATATTAACCTTTTCCTGAAAGGTCGTGCTTCATCATTAAAATTACACAGATGTGAATGTGAATTGGTTCAAGTATAGGTAGGCAACGATGATTGGAAGAGGTGGCGGTTTAGATAATAATTCTACATAATAGTCATGCTAGGTCAGATATGGAGTAAGGCCATTATTATCAAGTGACGAGTTTTTCAAGGGAAGGTAAGTATTGGATTTCGGGAGAATCGTGCCATCCTACATTTACACCATGATCTCACATAAAGTGTACTTAGTACTCATTAAAAAGACAAGATTTCATAACCTAAAATATCTTTGTACTTAAATGATTTGTTCCTAATTTTGTAACAAAGTGTTAATCATAATACAAACTCAGTGCCATGATCTGTTGGTGATACATTTATTCTTCCTGTACAAAATTTCGTGAAACAAAAGATAAGCTTCAATACGCATTTTCACACCAGGTGTTCCTACACCAAAACATGTTTTTTTTTCAAATTGGGCACACTCAGCAGTAAGCATTACTTTACTGAATGTGTTTGCACTAAACGTGTTTGCACCAAACATGCCTACATCGAGCATGCTTGTACTTAAACATGCTTGCACTACCCATGCCTGCACCGAATTTGCTTGCACTCGCATCAGGGATATTTGTAGCATAACGGGAACCAAAAGAAAATTCTAATAGGATATAATTCATAGGATGGATTAAAAAAAAATGTTAAATATACAAAGGAGGTTTTATTCACCATTCTTTGGTGTTGACATATGCCTTTCAATCTGATTTGTGAGTTCACATTAGATCCTGCAAATAAAGAGAAGTGGGAAAAAGGGTGAAATTTTAGAATGGGAAGGAAATTACGTAGGCAATTCAAGAGAGAAACCACCAAGAGGGACAAATTGAAAAATGGATTTTGGGGAAAAAATTTGAAGGGAAAAAGAGGGAAATACAAAATTGAATAGGGAAAATTTATTTGAAGAAAGGGATGATAAAATTTATGGGATAAAAAGAAGAAAATAAGGGGATTTGTTTTTACGAAAATGGGAATAGAAGAAGGGAAAAATTTCACTTGACATCTATCTGTAAAGCACTGATCCTTCCTGTGCATGTTTACTATTTTGGTGAGGATGGATTCGATCACCTTATTTATGGATTCCACCTGGCCATTTGCTCACGTGTGGTTTGGTGTAGATTTCCTGTGCCGAATCTTGTACTGATTCATGACTTCTTATACCAAGTTAGAAAGAAATTGTGTACCATTGTCAGAAACAACTCTAGGAACACCAAATCTAGTAAAAATTTCATTGAACAAAAAATCAACAACAACTTTTTCAGTGGAAAAACAAACAGATTTAGGCTCTACCCATTTAGTAGCAAAATCATTACAAACCAAGATATGCTTTTTATTTAAATATGTGGGGTTTACGGGTCCTACAAAATCAATAGCCCATTTTTGAAAGGGATCTATCATGACTTGAGGACATAAAGGCATTTCATTGGCTTGAATAGGTTGACCCATTCGTTAACAACTATCTCAACGCTTAACATATTGCTTGGAATCCTTAAACAAAGAAGGACAAAAATAGCCAGTGCATAAAATTTTATATGTAGTTTGCTTGTCAGTGAAGTGGCCACTGCAAGGTTCATCATGGAATATTTTAAGATATCAAACATTTCTTCCTCTCTTACACATCTACAATTAACAAAATCTAGTCTAGAGTAAAAGAGGTCTCCATGTATCCAAGAATATGAAGCACTTTTTTGAATAATATTCCACTTTTCACCAGTGGATAAGTGAGGTGGTGTCTTTCCAGTGACTAAATAGTTGGCTATGTTAAAAAATCATGGAGAATTTGCTCACATAGAAAAAAGATGCTCATCAAGGAAATCATCATCAATAAGAATTACTTCACCAGGATCATTTAATCTAGAAAGGTAATCAGCTACAACATTAGACTTTCCTGATCTATCAATAATTGTAACATTGAATTCATGTAATAGAAGTAACCACCTAGTCACTCTACTACTAGTTAAAGGTTTATTCATTAAATATATTATAACAGAATGATTAGTATGCACATAAACTTCATATCCTGTAAGTAATGTATGAATTTATTAATAGCAAAAATAACCGCTAAAAAATCTTTCTCAGTCACTATATAGTTAAATTCGACACGTGACAGATTTTTACTGATGTAGTAAATAGCATAGGAATATTTATCCTCCTCTTGTCCTAAATCTGCAGGAATAGAAATGTCTAAAGCATCAGAGGAAATATGAAATGGCATGGACCAGTTTGGTCCTCTCAAAACTGGTGCCTATGCTAGTTTTTCCTTCAATGTCTCAAACGGAAATTGGCAAGCTGTGGACCAAGTGAATTCACTATCCTTAGCTAGTAATTTAAAAAGGGGGGTAGCAATCTTGGAAAAAATTTCAATGAATATCTAGTAATAACCATCATGTCCTAGGAAACCTCTCACTTCCCTTTAGGCTTTGGGTGCAGGCAGATGAATAATGACTTCAATTTTAGTAGGGTCTACTTGGATACCTTTGTCAGAAACCAAATGGCCAAGAACCACACTTTCTTTGCACATTAATCTACATTTTTAATCACTCAAAGAAAGATGTGCTTCTTGGCAACGTAAAAGCACCTTTTCTAGATTTTTAAGAGCTTCATCAAATGAGTTACCAAACACAAAAAAATCATCCATATAAATCTCAACACATTCAAGATCAACAAAAATAGCCAACACAATGCTTTGAAAGGTAGCGGGTGCATTACACAAGCCTAAAGGAAGCACTCGGTAAGAAAATGTACCCCAAGGGCATGTAAAGGTAGTTTTGTCTTGCTTTGAGGGTATGATATGGATTTAGTTATACCCACTGAAGCAATCTAAGAATGAAAAGTACTTTTTATTGGCAAGGGTATCTAGCACCTGATCAATGAAAGGAAGGGGAAAGTAATCCTTGAAAGTGGCTTTGTTTAATTCCCTATAGTTAATGCAAATACACCATCTCCCATATTTCTTATGGACTATCACTAATGGAGAGACCCACTGACTGTCAGAAATGGGGTAGCTAAAATTAACATCTAAGAGTTTTTGTAATTCCTCCTTAACAATATCTCTTAGTGTGAGATTCATTCGTATCTGGGTTTGTCGGACAGGTCAAGCTTCCTCCTGGATATAGATATGATGAATACAAGTCTCAGGAGGAATGCATTTCATGTCTTCGTAACTCCAAGAAAATGCATCCAAGTGATCACGAAACAAGGTAACACGCTGTTGGTTCTGAGATGAATCCAGGTATGAACTAATGTGTAAAGATTTTCCTGGACTAATTTCAACAAGAGTGGTCTCGGGCTCAATAGTATAGGAAGATGATGCCATAGTATGGGATAAGGTTGGGAAACATAATTTTCTTGGAAATCCAGACTAAAGATCTGATGAAGTGTATGAAAATTAGGCATAGTGTCTAGATTGTTCAAGAAATATTGTAATTCACTATCCTAGGTGGACTCGGTGTAATGCTGGATTGTAGAAATAGGTCGGGTCTCCTCATCACTACTGTCATAATCTAACCATAAGGTATCCTTGAGTTTCCGAATAGATCTAGCAGGTGGGTATAAGGTGACCTTTTTCCTAGAGTCTCTATTATATACCTAGGGGGGATAATATGGGGTACAAAGGGAGGTACCCAAGGGAATAATGTAATAATTGGATGGGCCATAGTAATAAATAAGGTGGTTAACCCGTATCATGTAAGGGACCACAAGTAGTTAGGAAATAATGTAATGATCCCATGGTATTAGATAGATGTTATTGAGGGAACCATGGTAATGACCCATGGTATTGTATGTATGAGGCCTATATAGAGGCTAGAGACTCCACATTGAGGGATGTCAAAGATTATGGTATGAACAAGCATATGGCTTGTGGAGTGTTCTCCTTCCTTAAGGAGTGAATGTATGGTGTTGCCCTACCTTAAGGGTTTGATCAATAAAGAAGCATTTCTATCTATATTCAGATCTTGTTATTTATGGGGTTTATTTGCATTGTCTTATATTTTCATATCAGATCTATAACAAGTGGTATCATAGCACTTTCTTGGGAAAAAGTGGAGAATTTTTTTTTAAATTTTTTGCAGGAACTTTCTAGGGCGGCGAGTTTGTAGATCAGATCCATACGTTTTGGTGCAATATCTGCAAAATCTAATTGCAGATATAGATTCTTTGTGAAAAAATACCCGATTTCAGAAAACAAATTAGTCGAATCAGAGTCTAGATGAGGGAGATATCGCTGATTTAAATTCAACTCTTTTTTTAGAGTTTTTGGTGACGGCGGGAGAGTTGCAATGCAGATCTGAAATTCCAATACCTGGATTGGAATTTCTATCACATGGGTAGATGCAGAATAGTTGTTCCATTTCCAAAAATAGATCATAATAGGGATTCTGAGAAATATTGATTAAACTGTGACAATTTCAAATTTTCACCAAGTAAGTGATTTTTTTTTTCAAAACACCCTTCATGGCGATTCTATATTTTACGGGAAAATATGAAGGTCCTACTATTGAAGAATACATAAAAGAAATAAAGTCAATATGCGAAAAAAATTGGAAATTTTGGGTAGTGTACCAATTTAAAGATGAGGCTTACAGATGGTGGAAATCAATTTACAACACATAGTTGTCTGAACTTTCAGATAAAGAATTTGAAAAACTCCTTTTGGACAAATGGTCTTAGGCTAGAAAACAAGATAAGGGGAAACATGTGGGGTTATTTCCTACTGGTATATCCTTATTGTAGGTTCATGGATTGATTCAGAAGGAGAAAATCATTGTGTCTATAAATCTGAGTTGCAAGAAAAATCTCATAAATGTCAACTTGGCAAACAAATTGCAAGTGCCAGCAAAACACATTGATAACACACAAGTTGATGATGAGGATGTTCATGTTTATAAGGATTTGAAGCTTTCTATGGATAAGTATGTGTTGCATGGTGATTTTTATACTTTAGATATGGATAACATGGATGTTGTTTTGGGATATCCTTGGATGGAATCCGTGGGTACTATCAATATTAATGTGCAGAAGAAATCCTTGAAGATTTGGTATAAAAAGAAGAAAATTACATTGCAGGATATTTTCATTAAGACCCAAGCAGAGACTATGGAGGAAGAAGCAAAAAGCTCTAATGACACTTACACATCAGATGATGAGCAGTTGATGGTCGACAATCAAACTCAAACAGATGTTGAAGCATAAAAGGTTACAAGTGCTAACACATCAGATGAGGGCTCAGTGTTGACACTGCTTGAACCTTTTTCTTCTTGATATGTCCTTCTATCTCTAGAGTTTTAGGAGTGGTAATTTATTCCAATCCTTTACAAGATATGGTCGGATTCATTTCTTGATGCTCGATGTGATCTTTCACTTCTTGAACATTTTTCTTCTTGATATGTCCTTCTTTCTTGATAGTTTGAGGAGTGGTAATTCGACCAATGAATTACAAGATATGGTTGGATTCATTTCTTCTTTCTCGATGTGATCTTTCACTTCTTGCACCTTTTTCTTCTTAATATGTCCTTCTATCTTGAGAGTTTGAGGAGTGGTAATTCTTGCCAATGCTTTACAAGATATGGTCTCATTCATTTCTTCTTTCTCTTGGGTGGGGTCTTGGCGTGTATCCTCTTCTTCTGATGTTTCTTGATCCTTTTCTTCCTCCTCTTCATATTCTATGTAAAATAATTTCTTCTCAGCACACTTATGACCTTTAGTGCATTTGCTATCACAATTGGAACAAAGCCCTTTTTCTCTTTTCTCTTCCAATTGTTGTGGTGTAACCCTTTTAGGTTGTGCAAGGCTAGGAGAAACAACACTTCTGTCTTTATAGTTGTGAGGGGTATGCTTCTTGGTTTCCATAATTTTTCTTTCCACTATGTCACAAAGCCCTTTCACTCTTTCTAATTGTTGTGGTGTTGCTCCAAAGAAGGTGTTTCTCTTTGTATCCACATAATGTGTTATCATTTCCTCCGTGAAAATCAACCACGTAACAAGTTGTTTACGAGAACAAATCCCTTCCTACCATAAAAATTGATCCGGTTATAAATACGAAGATGAAAATACATACCTTTTGTAACAGTGGTACACCATATAGATCAAAATATTACTCCATCTGAAGTATCTAATTTACCGGATCCTTGCCATCAAACTTCCTCATCTTGTATTTTCTTGATTTTAGGAGCTCGATCTTGAAATAACTGTAACTTTGTACTTTTCGATCTTTAAGCTCTCAAATTGTGTCTTGTAGTAGCCCACTACGTCCTCCTTCCAATGCCACAAGTCTGATCCAAATTGGATTCTCCAAGAAAGATTTATGCACAATCTCTCAAGATGACCTGATTATAGACGTTTCTAGAAGAGCGAACTTGTATGAAGTGCCACGTGTCACTGTTACAAATTTTGGATCTATCTGGAATGTAATTTAGGAGTCTTCAAAAAGACCAACTTCCTCATATCATATCTCTGCAAATATAGCGCGAAAAGGTCTAAAATTTGGACCCGAGATTTAGCACAATTTCTTCTCAAATGGGTTTTTTTTAGCTTTTGAAACGACGCAGAAAAAACATTATAGCAAAAATGCCACGATGACCTGTTTGGAGCAGCAAAACTCTAGAATCCGAAGCTATGATACCAAATGTTATGAAACCATCTCAAGAAAAGATAGACAAGATAGATCAATGCCTTAGAATTCAGCCTCTCCGAGGGGGCAACCTCCTTTACATTACATAAATGAACAATTCTTGG